>CATIWF010044830.1:0-86979 GCA_949630135.1 Balakata baccata
GAAATGAAATGATGGCTGCATTCTGGACAGCCATTATCAACCACTCATAACACCGTCGCAA
Organism: Balakata baccata; assembly: GCA_949630135.1. Taxonomy (NCBI): domain Eukaryota; kingdom Viridiplantae; phylum Streptophyta; class Magnoliopsida; order Malpighiales; family Euphorbiaceae; genus Balakata; species Balakata baccata. The sequence continues at coordinate 62 of CATIWF010044830.1, forward strand.
ATTTCTGCAGGCTGGAAGATGGGATTATTTAAAGTGCCAGCTAGGCAACAGTTTTTTTTTTCTTTTTATTGTTACGGTGCACTATAACAATTTTTTTATTTTATAATATTAATCCATTTATTTACAGAAAATAATTTTTTTAAAAATATAATTTAAGTCATATTGTTTGATTGCACGTATAAAATTTTAAGAAAATTAATTTTTAGTATTTTAAAAAGTATTTTTTCATATAAAAAGCTATTAAAATATTTAAAATTTATCAAAATTAGATATTTTTAATTTACAACTATATATAAAAGAAAATTATATAAAATAATAATTTTTTTAAAATTTCCAATGATTGGCTCCGGCAATTGGAGATTACTGAAGTGTTTTTCATAGTTAATATATTAATTAGTATATATTTAGTATAAAAAATTTTATTTTTATAAATGTGTCAAAATTCAAAAAATAATTTTTTATTCTCCAATCAAAAAATTATTTTTCTAAAAATTAATTTAATATTTTTTTTAACCAAAAAAATATTTTTTATTTTTCAATTTTTCTAGATATATCAAATGTAGAAAAATGCGACAAACAAACGGAGCTAAAACTCCCTCGTTTAGTCCATGTTAAATTAACTAACAGAAAGTTAACGTGATTCTTCATGTCGAAAAATCAAATTACACATATAAATTACACGTAAAACCAAAAAAATAAAATTACTTAAATATCTTCTTCCTCTTAGAATAAATTACTAAAATATTATCTTCTTTTCAACTGTCTCCTTTATTAGCCCTGATTATTTTCTCTCTCAAAATTTCTTTTTCATTACTTTTCCTCACTTTCTTACAAACTAAACATTTTTTTTTTCTCCTTTTTTTCTTCACTTTCTGATCATTAATCAAAATCTAAATGCCCAATTTCAGCTTTGAGGAAGAAATACTTAATTATTGAAATCAAAACTTTTGAAATTTCTATTACAATAGAGTAAAGAATAAACCTAAAGAAAAACTGAAGCATAAAACAAACAAAGGACTCAATTTTTCTATCAATCTGAACGTTAATCAAAATAGATGCCCAAAGAGTGAAAATTCAACTACTAATCTAAACTCATTATGATATGTATATATAATTTTTTTTTTTTTGTGAGAATCTAAACTCATTATTAGCCCATCTCGAATGCAGGGCAAAATAGCGTAAAAATTATATATAAAAATAATATACTTTTTTTGTTTTAATCTATGCTATTTTTCACATCAAAAAATTGTATTATTATAGTAAAATACCTTAAATAGCATTATACGGTTCACACATTATTTTATTTTATTATTTTTTATTTATTTTTATATTTTTATATTATAAGACGAGAGTAATATTCAAAAATATTATTTTTGGTGTAAAAAATAGTCTGATGTAAAAGTAATAAACAATTTTGTTGTTTTGAGTTGGAGATGCACATAACAGTGGAATCCTAGAGAACCTGTTGTCGGCGACAACCGAATCAAGCAAAGAGTAAAAGAACCTATTGTCGGCGACAACCAAATCAAGCAAAGAGTAAAATCAGAAGGATTGGACAACGAAGGTGGCAACTATATACTGGGTCCGGTCGGCATCGATCTTACTAGCGGGAATGAACATGAAGCCGACCTGAGAACCAGAGTAAAGGAGTTGAAGAGTTCTGTCATAGTGAGAGATATAGAAAAGCTCCCGGATCTGCGGTCATGGACTGCTTTTCTGCTGCATTGCTGAATTAGAATCAGCAAGCAAGTAGCGAAACTCCAACAGCAACATTTCCCTTTGATTTTCACAGATCTGAACACGAAGAAAGATGAAAGTTAAAGACTCACCAGATCGGGGGAATGAGGGAGAAAAGAACAATGAGAGAGGTGAAGGTTTTATCCCAATCTAATCCCACCATCCATTATAGATTGTATTGGAAAATATAGATGAAATCTTAAAGGTGCTAATTTGAGCAGGAAAACGAATAAGGTTTTTTTTTTTTAATTTTATGCTTCTCATCTTGAAATTCTGGGAGAAGCTTATGTGGTTTTTTTCTGCTGGTTTGTGAGAAACGGAAGGAAAATATAAGAAAATTTAATTTTGAGTGCATTATTGTCTTTTCGTTTGAAAAATTCATGTCATTTTTTTTTTAAATTTCCATATAATTTTTTAAATTATTTTTATAGAAATGTCATGTCAGTAATCTTTTAAACCCAGTTGACCGATATAGAAAATAAAATAAAAATATAATTTTTTTTATTAGAAAAAATTACTATTTATATTATATTGTTCGACATTATACATCAGTATTTCCATTGAAATTTAAAAAATATATAATTTCTTTTATGTAATTTGACATAATATAATAATACTTTCTTTAGATTTGAAAATTATACTATTTATCTCACGAAGTTTTAACATAATGCACTGTTATCTCCCTACAAGTTTGATTTATTAGATTAATATCTCTACGAACAAAAAAATATTTATTTTTACTAGTATATTATATTTTTTTCAAACTTTAAGAAATATTAATATATTATATAAAACTACATATAACAAATCATATATTTTTTAAATTTTATAAAAATATTAGTATATATTTTTTAAATTACAAGAATTAAATAGTAATTTTTTATTTTTATTCTATATTAAAATTGAGATACTAAATGTACCCTCGGAATAATTTATCTTTAAAAAAATCCCTTTATTTATTTGTAATGAAAATATTTTTGCTAAAAGCCGCCGGTAGGTGATGATGTGGACAACCACCTGGACGAGGAAAAAGATTGACTAAAAATTTTAATCACAAAAATCAAAATCAAATCAGCCGGCTGCCGATCAAATGATTAATACATGTGCAAATTATGTACATAAGTATCATCTTATTGTAATTAAGAATTTATTTTTTATTTATTTATATGCCAAAATTAGTAAATGATATTAAATGACAATAAAATTAAGTTATATATATTATCTGCATATCAATTAATTACTTCGTGTTTTTGTATTTTTTTTTTTTGGTATTACTACTACATAAATATATTTCAATGATATAGAGGATAGTAAATTAAAAGAGTAGTTATATCTTTCACTCGTCATACAAAATCACATATAATGTGAAAAAAAATACTTGAATTCAAAACTTCATTTTCTCATAAGTAAACGCTATTGTTATTTGAACTATAGCTCAAGTATATATTCTTAATTATATAGTTTTTTTTATGGCGGAGCCACATATATATACTTAAAGGTGAATAATTACCCTCTTAATTTTTTAAAATATATATAATATTATGTAAATTTATATTATTTTTAATATTTACCCCTAATTCAAGGATCTTGTTTAAAAAAATAAATTTATTCCCAACTTTAGAAGTCTGTGTATTATTTGAAATTTTATTATGCCATTCAAAGAAATGCAATACTAAATGAGATTGTTTTATCTTCAAGTGACATCATATTATTATAATTGATAGAGACGGGCTACACTTTATTTATATGTTTTATTTGAATTTTTAATTATTGGTGTTAAAAAACATTGAAAAGAATAATACTAAGAATGTTCAACTTTTTTTAAGTGACAATTCAATACTTATCATTTACTTTCAATAACCAAATTATATATATAATTTTGTTGATTATTTATATAATTTTTGTGATGATTTGGTTCATTTTTTTATATCAGTTTTTAGCAGTTTAATAAATTAAAAAAAGAATCAGGTATTTAATTAATTTAATTTTTAATAATCCAGCAAATTAAAAACTGAACTAGATGTTTATTAAGATAGAAACAAAAATCGATAGTTGAAATTCCACTAAAAATTAATTTTTTGTATTATAATTTTATGTTTAGTCAATTAAATTATTAAATTATATGTAATATACATTATGAATAAATAAATATTTATTATATTATATATTAATAACTAATTAGTAATAGTTGTTTTATAAATTATAATTGATTTTTAACCATTAATTATTAAATATTTAAAATTAATTATGCATAATTAATCATCGCAATTGGTCACTAACAACTGACCGCTAATATTATCTGCTGATAAACTAACTATTACTATTCTTCGTTGATAGTTAACTGCCATCTCTCACCGCTAATAGCTGACTGCTATCATTGACAGTTGATCGTCACAACTGAACCGAATAGACTCTTTATGTAATAAAATTATATTTTGTTATGCTTCATTCTATTTGATCATGAATACTTAAATATTGAATTGAATCGCGGATAATTTTCAGGAAATTAAAAATAAAATTAAAAAAATGGTTGCAAACATGATTGCTTCCATTATAATTTTGTAAATATAAATTGAAACATGAATGATTACTATGACTAAAAAAAAAAAAAAGCCAAAATTGCAGGGGGGGAAAAGGGAGGAATATTACAAATAATGAAAATTACCGCGTGTAAATATTGTCCCCATGTCAATTTCCTCATTATGCGAGGCGAAATTCAACCGTATTATTATTAGCGAATTAACCCGCACCGTAGCAGAGTCTCTCTGTCTAGCCGTTGAGTTTCAGTTTCTTTTTCCGCTCCATTTCTCGTCTACATTCTTCAAATTTTCTTTATTATTTGTCTCCAAGATAAACCCTAACCCCCCCTTCATTGACCATTGTTTCTTTCTGCTCACCTTTTCAACTCTCTATGTGTTTACTTTGACGAATTCTTCTATGTTTAAATTCTTTCTTATCTCTGCAGACAATAATGCTTTGATCGGTCAATCATTCTCTAAGTAATCTATCCGTTAATCAATCTGACGCCATGAGCGATTCTCAATCCTCCACCTATGACTCTGACTCCGCCGCCGCCTCCGTTGCTGCCATCGATCAGGTCTTTTTCATTCTATTTCAATAAGTTATTGGCATGTTACAGTAACTGTTGTCGGTGTTTGCTTCTTAAAGTTTATTTATTGGTTTTAGTTCATCGTTTGTTATCACTTCATTTTTCTTTTCACTTATGCTCAGATTAGAAGTCAAAGGGTGGAGTTTTATGATTCTTTTTTGTTTTATTCCAATTCCTTCGCAATTGATTTCTTCTGTTTTTAGGTTCTTAGCGTCTTCTCGGTGTATATATATAAACTTGAAAATTTGGTGATCAAGGATTATAGTGCTTTAACGCAGTTTTGAAATCATCAAATCTCCTTAATCGGATTTTAAATGGGTCATTTCAGTTTTTGTTGTCGGTTTATTGTATTATTCTCAATCTGATTTCTATTTTTCTTCTTAGAATGTAAGGAGGAGTCAAAGAAGTGGCAGTGGTGGTCAAACGCTGGCGCCTGATTTGCCTAGACGTTGGCATGATGTTTTCTGGTTGGGGATCTTCTTATTTCATTTGATAGGATTAGGATTTGCTCTTGCAATTCTTGGGCTCAATAGATTTAAGAAACCGGATAGGTTTAATATTGATAGATTTACTACTGGCTCCTCGGGGAATAATAGAGGATTTACGGAAGATTATTGGCCAATGTATGCACTTGCCGGTGGAATTGGGACCGCACTTGGGTGGACATGGTTGTTGTTGCTTGGTTCACGTGCAAATCAGATGATGAAGATCTCGGTCCATATTTTGACTACTTATCTTGCTGTGATCAGTGTCCTGTGTTTTTGGTGTGAGCAGTTTTTCTGGGGTGTTGCGTTTGCAATTGGTGCTGCATTGCAGTTTTTGTATGTCATATGTGTCATAGACAGGTACGAGGTTTTGAATTTGAATCTTAACTTTGTTTAGTGCTTCAGTAATCCCGTGCTTTCTCTGACTTCCAACTTCATGAATTTATAATCTAAAGTCTGCAAAAAGTCATGAATCTAACCAGAGGAGCATGCACATTATACTTTTGAGGTGTTCCTTAGTCCTTTCTTTCTGTTGCTTTGCTGTTCGTTAATGATCAGCCACTTTGTATTCTTAGACTAGCTTCTTTATCATGAGTATTCAGACATGCGCTGCAGTGACTCAAAAGAAAAAGGGTGGAAAAAGTAAAAGATATCGACTCATCTAGAAGCATTATGGAACAAGAAGCTTTATAGTTGAAAATAAATTTAAAAGTTTAACAAGTTATTGATTCTTAATTGAAAATAATTACAGATAGTTATTATTTATTTGTTGTGTTTATTCTATTTTAACAAATGTATATAAGTATTTAAGGAGTTAGAAACATGTTACAAATAATTTTGCCTCCAAAGCTCAACGTTTAGATAATTTTTCATTGATCATTATCAGAAAGAAATAAAGTATTCTAGGAGTTGTACTATTTATATTAATTACTAAGACAACGGAAAAAAGTTCATCAGATGTTCATTTTTTTGGTGAATATGGATAACACAATTCCCTTGTTCTTACAGCTCACAAACTTAAAGTTGGGATAATTGTATATCAAGCAAAAGCCCCATTTATGTTTCAAAGTTATGAACAAGTTATCTTCAATCTGTGTATAGTGCTTAGGTATTTATGACCTTGAAATAAAATCTCGAGATGTATAGCCTGAAAGCAAATAGTAAGATTTGAGCCTTTATTTTCAAGCAAACAAGGCTGAAATTTTAATGGAACTTTATTGGAAAAGCAAAGATTTATTCTCTTGATAGTGTTTCTGTAACTGGAAATGAATAGAAAATGTTGTGTTTCACAATAAATTGCAGTTTCAAAGATTATCTTTTATGCATCAATAAGGGCAGTAGCTGTTCTACTGTTTGTAGGTACCTGGAAATGAAGCCCTTCATTTAGCTGAAGTGGTTTCAATATATATATATATATATATATATATGGAAAATTACTATTTATCTTCTGTAATTTAACATAATACACTAGTACTCTTTGAAATCTGAAAATTATACGATTTGTCCCATATAGTTTGACATAATACATTAGTACCCTCTGAGATTTGAAAATTATACTATTTACTCCCTATAGTTTTACATAATACACTAGTAGTAAGAAAGAATATTCTCTTTTGTTCAAGTGGTACTAATACAATAAATCAAACTTACAAGGGGTAATAGTGCAATATGTCAAAACTTCAGGAGATAAATAATATAATTTTCAAACCTTAGGAGGGTAGTAGTGTATTATGTCAAACCGCAGGGGACAAATCGTATAATTTTCAAACCTCAATAAGGTATTAGTGTATTATGTCAAACTACGTGGGTAAATAGTAATTTTTCCATGTATATATTTTTGTGAGTATTTGTTAAATTTTTGACTTCTATTGTATCTAAATCTCACTGTCTCTTTATTTCTCTGTTTCTCTCTCATATCACGTGATATAGATTGATTTACAAATTGGAAATTTCAACTGTAACATCCATTCTGACCATTTTCTGTTCTTTTGCAGACTTCCGTTTACCATGTTGGTGCTGCAAAAAGCCGTCAAGATGGTATGGAGCCTTCCTGAAGTTATGAGAGTTGCATGTGCATTCATGTTAGTTATGTTTTTGTGGATGGGAATATGGTCTTTTGGAGCAGCTGGTGTTGTGGCTTCAAGCATGGGGGATGGCGGACGCTGGTGGCTTCTTGTGGTGAGCTGGCAAGTTTTGCTCATTATTCAAATTTCTGTCTCTGGGATGAGAACTGCAACGTAGTTCTATTAGAATATCCCTTAACTATAGTCCACAGTTGGATTAATTACACTTCTAATGCTATTATTTATTTACCCAGGTTCTCTCAGTAAGCTTATTCTGGACAGGTGCAGTCCTCTGTAATACCGTACATGTTATAGTGTCTGGGATGGTGTTCCTTGTTCTTATTCATGGTGGTCGGGAAGCAGCATCTATGCCTCCTAACCCATTGATAAGGTCACTAAGGTATGCTGTGACAACATCTTTTGGCAGTATTTGCTATGGATCACTCTTCACAGCTGCAATTAGGACATTACGGTGGGAGGTAGGGTTTACATCATTTGCTTTTTGCTGACTGGTTTACTAGTTTATTCCTGATTCTGTTTCTGTTTTCTCCATCTTTTTAACTTAAAAAGTATATTTTAGATTAGGGGATTGCGGTCAAAGATTGGCAAGAATGAGTGCCTTCTTTGCTGTGTTGATTTTCTGTTTCATCTCGTGGAGACTCTTGTCCGATTTTTTAACAAGTATGCCTATGTCCAGGTACATCCTGTCAAAGTTCTGTATCTTGCACAATTTTTCCTTTTATACGAAATGTCAGTAAATTTTGACTACACTACATGGCTTCTATGATTAGCATGTGGCCTGCTAATGACAAAGGTTTAGGACACAGAAAACTTATAACATATGTAGCATCATTTTTTTTTCTTCCTGCTTTTCTGATGAATCTATTTGATATAGAGACAGTCTTACCATTATTAACATCTATGCTTCTTTGGGCATGTTTTGGCATTGTTGTGTAATACATGCATCTTAGGGCTTTTAAAGTGTCATGGTGGCTTTCTTTTAAAATACTTGTCTCTTGATCAAATGCAGGTATTGTCCTAGTGAAAATTTAAAATATTTACGCCTTGGCCCATTTATATTATGGGTAAATGGCATACTATGATTGGAACTCAACTCAGAAGCTAATTTTGTTTTTCTTTGGTATTAGGGCATTGGTAACTCACTCATTAACTCACTCATTGCCCTGAAGCAGCAAAAGTGTGTGTGTTAATTGTCAAATTAGTGACCACGGGAATGCATCTTGGATCAATGTAGTAAGCACCTGGTAATAGGTTGATGTTAGCGTTCTAGTGGAGTGGGGATGATGAAGTCTTTGGATGGGTTGACTATGAAACTGAAATTTAGGGTTTAGATGTGCCTAAATCTATACTTGAGGGCAATGTTGAAAAGAGAATGATTATATGGCTCAAAACAGTAATTTCACTACATATTGAACGCCTTATGAAGGTTTGGGGTGTATACAACTTAGATTGAGGACCATAGGAAGAGTTAGATGAAGGTGTAGTTCCAAATAAAACTTACATGTGGCTTTGATTAATTCGAAAGTAAGAAGAAAGTTTCAAGTGCTAGGAATTTGAATTGTTTATATGAATTGTGTTTCTGCTTTTCCAGCTAGGATGCTTTTAAGAAGCACTTTTAACTTCAGACTTAAAATTAAAATTTTTCCCCCGGTTCACTTAGTGACTGCCAATTCACAAAATTTTGTAACAAAGCATATATTTGCTCTGTTCCCTTCAGATAGCTGTTTATGGCAAAAGTTTTAACAAGTCAGCTCGGGATGCCTGGGAATTATTTCAATCAACTGGGGTTGAAGCACTTGTCGCCTATGATTGCTCAGGCGCTGTTCTGCTGATGGGAACTCTTTTGAGTGGACTAATCACTGGAACTTGCACAGGGATTTGGACTCATATCAAATGGAATGACAGAGTAATCATGGTTGGATCCACTGCAATGTTGATGGGAATGGTGTTGGTAAGTTACTAATAGCTTATTTTAGTGCTGCATTCCAGGCTGACCTTTTTTTTTTCCCGTCATATATGAATTTGTAAAGCTGATTTTTTTTTTTAGGCTATGCTCCAGAAAGGGACTAAGTTTCTCTAGTGCATGGTGCATGTGTTTCCTAATTGCTTGTGGAAGTTTCTCTAGTGCATGGTGCATGTGTTTACTAATTGCTTGTGGAAGATTTGCATGTCAATATTATGGTGCTTTGGCCATTGAGCTCCTTTTTTCATCTAGTATAAAATTCATTCTTACCGTATTAACTTTCATTTTGCATTTACAAATGATAGAATATACATCTTGTTGATAGAGATCCAGAAAATGGTATATGTATTGTCTACGAAGCAAATGCCTACGATTTAGTGCTTTTTACTTGCTCTTCATTATTTGTTCTTTTCCACTATAATTTGCTTCTGATCCACAATAATTTCTAGTGGTTTTGTCCACTGCCATTCAATGGGTCGCAATAAGTAACAATGTTGCTTCTGATTCAGATTTAATTATACTTTCATATTTGAGTTTCTGCTCATGTGTAGATACTGATCAGTGACAGATTATTAATATATTTTAATCTGATTCACAAATTATATGCATATAGTTGGCACTGGGCATACCCATGAATATGGCATATCTTTTCAATTTTGTTTGTTTATTTGCCATTCTAATGAGAGGGGATATGTCTACTTCAGGTTGGACTGGCTTTGGTTGTCGTTGAGAGTGCCGTTACATCCATATATATCTGTTATGCAGAAGACCCTTTGTTGATTCAGAGATGGGATGCTGAATTCTTCAACCAGTTGTCTGAGATGCTGCACCAACGTCTACAACATCGGAGTGCCCGAGCAAGGGAAGTATTGACTCATAATCGATTTGATATTCACATACAAGAAACTATCAGTATCTGAACTTGTTAGAAAATTCACATTTTAACTTACTGCATTATAATTTATTGATCATAATACCTGAATCATGTATGTAGTTTGAATTTCTTTTGGATTTCATTGCATAGAAATGAAGATGATTGCAAATCTTTTTGAAGTAATGTGGATAGAGGCATAGGCATATCCGATGGAAATAAGTAGTTATGTAGCTATTTGAAATTTCCATTTTTTTTCTGAATGAGCTATTCAAGTAGGTATTGTGTGGTTTACAAAATAGGAGTCATTTTCCTGTATAATGCTTTGAAATTATGTTCATACTGTATATCTATCACAGCAGCGTGTCATTTTCTTACCAACAAATTTGAACTGGTCTTAATTGTTTGCTAGCTTCAGGTGGCAGGTAAGGATTGTTTTTAATAGTTAATAGAAAGTTGAATAACACATTCGTTGACATGTACTTGCTTTCTTATTATTGTTTATATTTAATTTTATTAGAACTTGTGTTCGGGCAATTGAATTTGTAAATTTGATTATTTCCATGCACAAATTATATGTTTATGTATAAATTTTGGCCACCTGAATTTTAATTGAATTTCTAACTACTTAAAATATCGTATAGTAATGGAAAATTTTTCATTAATCGTCTCTCAACTTAACACTAATGCATATTAATGTCCCCTAATTTCAATTTATAACATAAATTTTTCTTTAATTTGTGCATTTGTTTCTACATGTTTCACATATTATCTTTGATGACTAGAGACAACGTCATCGCCTTCATGAAATACACATGGACTCTTATCCATTTTTTTCTTTCTACTCCATGTGCTTAAAATATTTTTTTTCCCCTAGAATTCTACATGAACAAGTAATAACTTTAATACATTCCCTAAAATTAGAAATTTTTAAATATATCCAGTCTATTATGTTATTTATAAATCAATTCAATCATTAAATGATATATATATATATTGTATTTACTTCAACTAATAATAATATAATAATTAAATTCATGTTTAATTGGATTAGCTTTTACACTAAGTCTATCTAAGAATTTTTCTAGTAAAAATATTTAATCAAAATTAATTCTTAAATCAATAAGAATTTATGTGTATTTCATGCCACTGATGACGTAACGCTTAGTAATCAATAGCAATCCATGAAATATGTAAAAATAGGAAAAAGAATATGATTTTGTTGTATGAATTAAAATTTGAGGATCGTAGTGTTATCTGTCTTTGAAATTTAAGATGTTTGCTGAGTTAAATTTTGAAAATGAAAACTTGAAAAACTTTTTCGTAACAGATATTTGATATGTGAAACTTTATTTAAATTTAGGTGTTTGGTGAAAGAGGAATGCTATAAGGAATTGCCTTTTTTTCCAATTTGGATTGGTTTGAAAAATTTTAAAATTTATAAATTATTTGATTGAACTATAAAATTTGATATTTATATTTGCTTTAATAACCCTAATTCATCAATTTAATAATTAATTTTAAATTTTATCCACCAATCAATAACCACAATCTACAATGAATTTAACAAATAAAAAAATCAGATCCACTGGTTTTCCCGTAAACAGAAGAACATTCAACAAAGAATAAACAGGACTAGACAAAACTTAGTAACATTTGCTTTTTTCAATTGTTTTCACAAAAGAACAAGGGAAAAAAATGAAAAGAAAAAACTCAGAAAAATAAAAAAACAAATCAAAACAAAAACTCAAATTTGCTGGTTCTCTTTGAGATCCAGTGCCGCCGTTGTGGTTTTTCCTTTGAGATCTAAAGTTGGAGATGGTGAAAAGCTCATATCCACACAGAAAAATCGTCCTTCAAGATTCAGAGTTGAGATTCTCTTCGAAATTCAAGAAATGTTGGCCGTCGGTGAATGAGAAATGCACGGGAGGAATGGTAGAGGAAGCACAGTTGGCGATAGTGCAAGGTGGCCGAAGAGGCGCCCCGAGGCGCAAGGATGCTTGTGCGGCTGAAGTGAAGAAAATGGGAGAGAGAATTTAGGGTGATAAAGAGAATTAATTGCTGATACGGCATCTTATGTAAGAGAGAGATTAATTATCTACTAACGACACAAATCTTTTGCAAAAAAAAAAAAAAAAAAGCATTCTTAAAATTGTAAAAATGAAAAGTGTATTGTATGTAATTATTAAAAATGAAATATTACGTACAACTACGGGTTACCAAACCCTAAGGTTGCATAACAAGATATGTTAATGTAAAGAAACAAGAGACGTGTACCTGCAGCAGGGTGAGTGGGAAGCAGAGATGCTGCTGATGCACTAACTTTGCCACTCTTGTTCTGATTCTCTATTTATAGCCTTTTCCTTCAAGTTCTGGATGAATTTTTCTCTTTAACATCCTCCTCATCATCTACAATTAATTGTATTAATGTAATTTCACAAAATTGTCATAATACAAACCCATCCCCATATATATATTTTTTTAAAGAAGAAACACTGAGTTTAAGAATAAAAGAAAACGGATTCTTGAAGCAGAGCTGTGAGTGTATATATAGTAGTCATGCTTTTTCAACTTTCCCTTTATTTTTTTTTCATATTAAGATGTTAATGTCTTTTAAAATGATTGCTTCAGAAATTCAAAGAAGTGTAACATGGATTTAGTTTCTGATTAGTTGGTTAAATCAATTTATTTAATTCAATTTATTAAGGGTAGTTTAGGATTTATAATTTTATAAATACTAATTTTTTATTAACATGTATTGTTTGTAATTATTAGATATTAAAATCGTCATTTTTCACCACTTGATTTTTATATAATGTTTTTTATTAATTTGTTTTATCTTATTATAGTTTTTTATTCATCGTGAATTATATAAATACATATTTATCTCAAATTTCATCAAATTACTAAATTATCTGTTTTTAAGAGTCATATAAAATAAAAGTAATAAGTACTGCACGTAATTATTAGATATTGGACTCGTTATTAATCACTATTTAGTTTTTATATAATTTTTTTATTAATTTATTTCATTTTATTATGATATATTTATTTATAGTGAATTATAAAAATATATTTTTATCTTAGATTTCACCAAACTACTAATTTGTCTATTATCAAAAGTTATATATAAAATACATATTGTAAGTATTTTATAATCATTTTATTTTTTCCTCTATTCCCACCACACACACATATATATATATTATGATAGAGATTAGTATGGAGGAGGTGGATTTTAACTAACCGGAAAATTGACACAAGAAACATTTTAAGTATGTAAAATACCATAAATGTTAAAGGCAAAACTTATTGTTTGCAACTAATATTCCAAGCTAAACAAAATCCCAAAACTAACACCTTTACCTAACACATGCTTTAATGGCCGGCCAAACAAAATGCCATAATTTTAGGCAGTGCAATGGCCTTAATGGCCATAAATTTAGGCTTGTACAATGGCCTATCCTTTATATATATATATAATTCTTTAAAATATTATATATTTAAATTTATTTATATATTTAAATATTATATAATATTTAGGTATGTATAACATAAAATAGTATATAATTAGTAGTTATGTTACTAAAATAGTAAATTGACGTGAATTATAAATAATAAAGCTTATCATGGGACTGAATAAAATGGTACAAAGTTATATGTAAGGTATATGTATAATATATGTAGGTTATATCTAATATTCTAAATTATCGAATTTTAATTTACAATTATATTATATTCATAAATTTCAACTTTTCATTTGTATTTGGCTGTGTTATGTGTTTGTTATATGTAAGATATATTCGGTTGTGTTATTATGCATAGCATAAAATAGTATATAATTAGTAGTTATGTTATTAAAATAGTAAATTGATATGAACTATAAATAGTAAAGCTTACCATGGGAATGAATAAAATGCATTGTACAAAGTTATATGTAAGGCATATACTTAGTATATGTAGGTTATATCTAATCTTTTAAATTATCAAATTTTAATTTACAATTATATGATGTTCATATATTTCAAATTTTCATTTGTATTTGGCTATGTTAGTTATGTTGTAGTATATGTTTGTTATATGTAAAATATATGTAAGGTATATGTAAAGTATATATAGATATATGTAAGTTATATGCAACTGTGCAAATATTTTAAATTATTTTCAAATAATAATATATCATAATTATCAATTCTCTGATAATAATTCTCTACTTAAATTAAGGAGAGATTAATTATAATTCACTTAAAAAAGAAAAGAAAAGAAAAAACATATGAACCAATAAAGAATAACGAATCTCAAAAGGGAAGAAAAGTCAGCTGATAGTGATAAAGATCTTCAGAGGCAATTAGCATAATCACCGTATGGATGACGTTTCACACTAGATAATAGTTTCACAAAGAACATACTATCTTCCGTTTTCACTAGCAAATTCATCTTATATACAAAACTGATTTTGATTTGGGGCATTTAAGTTTATTTGTCTCAGGTAAAGCTACCAATTGATAACTACACTAGTGGTTCCAAATATAGTGATAATGCATTTTTTAATTGTAAAATTTCAATTATAACACTGATAATATTGTAATCTAAATCTGATAATTTTCTATTGATTCAGAAATTCATCTAGTTCAAATTTAATAAAAACTCACAACTAAAACCGTAAAGAGAACATACTAATACCAATCGCAAAACATGAAGGTATATATATGAAAATCATACATTTAAATTCAATAAGGCAGAGTCGGGAAGATGACAGTGATACCACAATAACTCCCCTAAGAATTTCGACTTCTCACTTTGACCCTCTCATCGACTATCTCTAAAATCAAGCAAAACCAAAATGAAAAAAGATTTTCATAACCACATTTCACAACTCAGTAAAACTTCTACTAATGGAACTATATATAGAAATATAAACTGAAATTAAAGAACATAATGAACGAGAAGAAGATTTGCAGTAAAATAAAAATTGCAAAAGCATAACAAGATTTGGAACCAAAAACAAAACATGAATGCATATATATATCAAAAACATGCATTTAAACTCAATAAGGCAGAGTCGGGAAGATGACGGTGATACCACGATAACTCCCCTGAGAATTTCGACTTCTTACTTTGACCCTCTCATCGACTATCTCTAAAATCAAGCAAAACCAAAATGAAAAAAGATTTTCATAACCACAGTTTACAACTTAGTAAAACTTCTACTAATGGAACTATAGATAGAAATATAAACTGAAATTGAAGAATATAATGAACGAGAAGAAGATTTGCAATAAAATAAAAATTGCAAAAGCATAACAAAATTCTGAACCAAAAGCACCAAATATCACTAAACAAATAAAAATTAGAAACACCTAATGAAAACACAAGATTCAAAATCAAAAAGATATCATAACCAAAATTTAAAATCAGAAGCACAAAAACATCATAAAAATCTCAATGGCATACAATAATCAGAATCGAAAAAAATAAAAATCAAACTGAAAAGACAGACGAAATCCAATCACAATCGCCATCTCAACCAAATCCAACCACAGCCGTAATAAAGAAAAAACGCAATTAATGCTAGATTCTATGTACACAAGATGAAACAAGGTGGTGGATTGCCACCTTAGAATCTAATGGAGCGATCGTTCAAGAGAAGAAGCTCAAAGGGCAGTGAAAACTGTCAAAACATCACACTCCGTCACCACCACTTTCACCTTGTAGTACTCTATGTAGTGATTCATGGGTAATATCATCTTCAGGGGTGGGTAATTTAGGGGTTTTGCATAGTTGCTGAACAAGGTAAAGATACAAAGATGTGAGGATATGATTCAATTTTTTTGAAATAAGAAGAAAATCATTTGTAAAATAGAAAGCCTACAAAATGGAAGGAGGGAGTTAGAAAAAATAAGTTTTTCAATTGTGGAAATATGTTTAATTGAGGATGACACTTGGTATTTTGAAAAGTTATTGACATTTGGATAATTATTTCTTTAAAAATTACAACCCCAGTCTTTTTCCCTAACCAATTTTCATTCTATAGGATAACTAAGCCCATAGAATTATTAATCCAAATTTTATTTTTTTTTGAAGCAAATAAGGGATTAGTGATTAATCCTATAATTTAACTAAGCAATCTCTTATCCTAAGCGGGCAGTTAATTTCTTAACTTTTTACTTGATTATTTATCAATTACATTATATATTAAGATATTCAAGAGAATGTGAATGAGTTATTACTAGACTCTTTTAATTTAATTAAGTATTGAGTGTGAACTTTGTACTTTGCTGTATTTTAGATCCTATTTACCATTTTTTGAATTAATCGGTTAATTTGACACCAAATTTAAAATATTTGACCATCGGTGACACTCATTGATTTATTATCCATATGTAGCGTTCACCAATGAGGGGAAAGAAAAGAAGGAAAACGGAAAAAGAAGTTTGATTATCTTTTTTATAGCAAGGAGGTTTTGAAAAGTAAGACAAAAGCAAGAAACGTATTTGCTGCAAAAAAAATATCGCGAAAAAAGAAATTTGGTGGACGGATTCAGAAGAAATACTCTCTCTGTGTTCTCTCTTAAGACAAAAAACAACAATAGGCGAATTCTATAACGAGAAGGTCACGTGACATCATCACATGCCAAACCCAACCAACAAACAAAACCAAACCACCCCCTCAAAAATCCAATCTACCCTCTCGAGAAAGTGACACGTCATCAACTATGTCGTACCATTGCCGTATAATTTGCGTCGCACAGTTTTCCATGTAAGAAATTTTTTTTTTAAATTATCATAAAATTATTTAATTTGTATTTAATTTCATTTATATATCAAATTTAATAAGACACCGTCAACCATTCGATCAATATATTCATATATAAATAGTTCATTGTGTCTTTATATTAATAGTCGGATAAATATATTATAATTTGAGCCATTTATTTTACCGTTGTTATTCTGATGGCGCTTATTTTGATCTTTGCTATTTAATAATTAAAAATATTTTTTTATAAAATATTAAGTACTTCTTTTATAAAAAATATTAAGTATTTTCTTTGACCTATAAATAAATATTAAGCTCTAAGGCATCTATAATTCATGTTGTATAGTATTTAATTGTGTCATATTTTATTTTATATTGTGTCTCATATACATGTTATATGATACGAAATAATTAGATATAATCAACTAAATATATCACAACATGAAACACACTTACACAAATAGATACAAATATTAATATAATTATAAAAGTAATAGTTATATAATATATATTTATATTTAAAATATACTAATAAAATTAATTTTAACATAATATATTATAAATATTTAAAATATTATAATATATATTTAAAAATTTTATATAGTTTAATATTAAAATAATTAAATTTTTTATGTACCAAAAATATTAAATCTTTCATATATTTTTAATTGTGTTTAACATGTTAAACATGTAAAATCCATTTATGTACATATCTTAATCATATTGGTACGGTTATGATCTATATCCGTTAAGTTCAAATCTATATCGTCTAAATTTATATCATTTTTTACCGTTTAATCGTATTGTGTCACAAATTGTCTAACTCCATCTACCTTGCAAAATCCTAAGCGGTTCCTTAAAGGGGTATTCATGTTTTAAATAACAATGTATGTGGTGAGTTTCCACATAGTTGCTTTAAAAATTGAAAAAAGTTCAAAAATTAGAGTTTTTGTATTTAAATCTTGGAAAATTTACTATTTGATATGTATAATTTGATATAATATGCTGGTATTTTTTTAAGTTTGAAAAATATAAAATTTATCTTCTATAGTTTGACATAATATATTAATATTTCTATGAGTTTTAACAATTATATTATTTACCTTATAAAATTTTGACATATTGTTTTAATATTTCCATGCAAGTTTAATTTACTGGATTAATACCCTCATAGGTAAAAGATAATATTATTTTTTTACTAGTGTATTATATTCTTTTTCAAACCTTATATCAAATTATAGGGAACAAATCATACATTTTTCAAACATTATGAATATTAGTGTATTAGCTAAATAATAATTTTTTCTTAAACTTTTGGATGGCCCACCAATATTAATAAAAATTTATCTTTTTATGGTATATATAATAAAATGATTACTTCTTATTAAAAAAATTATTAAAATATACAATTTATTATATAATGAGCTCACACTTGTATTATAATAGATTTTGTTAACAAATAAAACTAGGTTAAAGGTAGAAATTAGTCTGTGAATTATATCGTATAGTATAAGTCACCCTTTTAATTTTGACGCAGTGTAAAAAAATATTTGAACTTTAAATTCAGTGCAAATTAGCTCATAAACTATATTCTATAGAGTGAGTTATCCCTTACCAGACCGAAATTGACTTACGGTTCTAGTTTTAAGGGTCATAATTACACCGAGTTTAAAGTTTGAGAACTTATTTATACTGAATCGTAGTTGAAGAAGTGAATCACTTAATATAATATAGTTTATGAACTAATTTATACTTTTTTCGTAAAACTAATTGATTTAGAAAAAAAAAAGTTAATTGATTTAATAAAAAAATTAAAGATCAATTATTAATTCGGTTAATTAGTGGTAAGTGAAATTAGTAAAAAGAAAAAAAAGAAACGGAAAAGAGGTACAATCGTATAAATGTACAATTCATCATGAAATTATGGTAATTTATTGGCTTAATTACATAAAAAAATATAAATTTACATTTTATTATAATTATATATTTTAATAAATTTACTCTCGGTATAATTGAAGACGCTGATGTGAATTATTTAATCAAATTCAAACTGATAATATATTAAAATAATTAGCTAATCCACATTAGAGTCAGTTAAATTTTAAGTGTGGTTTAACGATACTGATACTGGATTTACTACTAGAATAAAAGTTTATATAATTAAATTTAAATTTTTTAAAAAATTAAATATAATCATAACAGTACAAATTTCAGAATTTTTTTATTAATTATTATATTTTAAAGGCATATTATTTTTTCGAATATTGAATGTTCAACATTTTGATAGTTAAAATATAATTTTTTAATGAAAAAGATTAAAAACGTGTTCACTTTCTTTTCATTTATTTTTAAAGATAATAAATATTTAAAAATTCTCATGAAATTTTAATTTCGATAAACAAAAACAAAATTTTCAAAATTATATATTACATCCTCATGCTGTTTTGACGAATACCATATGAGATAACTATGGGAAATATTGAAGGTTTGAATCAACTTGGCTTGAAGCTTGATTGTACTGAAAAATATTGTAAATAAATTTGAAAATGATAATTATAATCACTTTGAGATCTATCAAAAGACAAATGTGAAATGTTTCAGTATTTTCAAGCTTATAATCCCTTGTAATGATTTCTTTCATACCGTACTTATGATATGAAAGGAGATACACTATTAATTCTTATAAAATTTATTTCTTTCTGTTTAGTTTTTAAAACATTTATTTTTCTCCTTCAAAATTATAATATTTTCAAGAGAAAATTGTATAAAAAAAATTCTAAATTTTTTAAAATTTTACAATTATATATAATTTTTTAAAATTTAAATTATATAAATTTTTATTTGTTAATAAAAAATAGTTTTCAAATTTAACTAGTGTTTACATAAATTGATCGAATGATATAAATTTAATATGCTGACTATATTAAATGTATTTAATTATAATTAGATAATATATTCAACTATCTATTTAAATGCCAGTTATATTTTAAGATATATTCATGGTTAAATTTATTTCAAAATTTAAAATTTATATAATTTAAATATAATTTTCTAAAAATCCTTACATGGTATGCGCTGTATAAACTATTAGATTCGGCATGATACGATATGAGCCATCAAAATCATACAATTGAATCTATTGAATAATTATTTTATGATATGAACCCTTGGGAATTTTTCACGGAGGTAGGGGAAATAAAAGAGAAAAATAATTTTTTTTTTTCATTTTTCTTCCTTTTTATGTTGTTTGTAAATTTTTTTTTAAGGAAAAAATATGGAAAGAAAATTAATTTTATTTTTTATTATATTTTAGATTGAAATAATATATATAAAATGATAAGATAAATGAAAGAAAATAAAATATATATTTTTTATTTGGATAATTTATTTTTAAAGACAAAAAAAATTATAGTATTACATATTTACATTTTTTACATCATTTTAAAATATATTAAGTACTTTATTATTATAATCAAAGATAAAAAAATAATTTTATTATTAATAGTGATTTTTTTTGTTCAATATCTCATATTTTCTCTATGTTTTAAAGAAAAAATAAACAATAAAAAATATAAGTTATTTTACTTTTTTTATTATTTTTCTTCATTTTCCATATAAGATAAAGTAAAAATATTTCATTATTTTCTTTTCCCATATTTTCTATTTATTCAAATACTTAAGGATGAAAAATAAAAATTATTTTTTCTCTTCTCTTTATTTCTTTTTTTTCCAAATAGAGTAAAATATATTCTTATTTTCCTTTCTTCTATATTTTTCTCCCTCTCAAACAACTGCTTAGGTTTAGAAAAAACGCATTTAGAAAAAAAAATTATATATTTAAAAAAAAATTATAAAAAATTAAAAAAATTAACCAATTAATTAAACAAAAATTTCAAAATTTACTTCAAAAAACTGTCGATACTAATTCTAAACAATCTCTTAATATATTATAAAATTAGTTTTTTTTTCGTGAAATTTTACTATTTTCAATAGTTTTTTATTATATTTTAAAAATATAATTAGGGATGAGGAGTGTTTGATTTGTTTATATTTAAGATGCAATCAAATCGCCATCACATCATCTGGGAAGAAGGGACTCTGTTTCCCAAAAAAAAAAAATTGAAATTTTACTATACAAATATTTTAAATGAATAAAATGAACCTAAAGAGAAGGAATAGCATCCAGGCTTTGGGGTTGGGGATCAGGACATGCACGTCAAACTCCTTTACTGCTGAGACAGTGAGACGATACAAACAAAAAATCATATCATCAAATAGCTCAGAGACAGAGATATACCCTACAGAAATAGAGAGAAAGAGGTTTCTTTTTTTTTTTTTGGTAAGAGAGAAAATCTTTTTTAGATATATTGAATTATATAATAATTAATTATATATAATTAAATTAATAAATATAATATAATAGACTGAATATTACAGCAAATAGAACCAGAACAAAAATTGAGCATTGATAGAGGAGAGTGAAAGGAACGCTCTAAGACAGGAGAGTGTAGAAATGTGTGTTGGGAAACTAAAATCCCAAGCACAGTAGGCAATAATAAAAAGCCTGCCTGATACTGATGGCCTTTTCTTCTTTTAATTTTCTTACTACACCATCTATTGAATATGAACTTAAGGCAGCCCCACTGATACGCTATCCTCTCCATTAAAGATCACCACCTGATTTTCTCTTTCTTTTTTGTTTTTCTAATTTTGCTTCTTCATCGTCACGGTTTTCCATTTATAATCAATCCCCTCTAGCTTCTGCTTCCTCTTATGAAGAAAACCTTTTGCACACTAAAACAAACATTTAAAACATATATATGCAAGGCTTCAAAGCAACTGCAGCGTCTGCTGATTCTCCTTCTATTATTCCTCTACCTCCTCAAATGTACTGCCACTCTTCCTTCTTTCTCCGGTACTACTCTCTTCTCTCCTCTGTTTTCTTTTTTTCTTTTGGGTTCTGTTTTCTTGTAGTAGTTGGTGGTGGTTGTTGTTATGAAAGGGGCCTATAAAATATTTTCATCTACCCATTTCTTTAATCAATTTTTATGCTTTCCAGTTCTGAGTTTAACAGGGAAGAAGAAGATAGTTGCAGAAACTATACGCGTTTTGTGGATCTTGGAGAGCTTGATCAACCCGCTCCTGCTTTTCAGCACAATGATGCTGTTGCTTTAAGCCCAAGTATTTTCCTCTTCCTTCTTTCATTTTTTTTTTTCTGTCATACTCTCTTACATAAATATAATAACAATCTCCCATATTAACTTTCCTATACTTGAAGGTTCAATTTCTGTAACTACTTAGTTGATGGGTATATATAAATGACTGTGTAGGCTCCATGTTCAGTTTAAAATCGGGGAATGTCGCTGTTCTGTCCAATAACTTGCACTATGCTACTGCTTTGAACACGGTACCCATCTATCTCCACCTACCTTTCTTTTGCCTTTCATTTTGCAGGTTTTTTTGTTTTTCGCTTCATATTTTTACATCAATGACTACATGCTTGTAGGCATCCACTGATGCTATCTATCAATATTCTTGTTTGTTTTTGTTTGTCAGAGTATCGGGTCTGCGGAGATAGCAACAACAGAAACGGGGTGTTTGGACACAGGGCAATACATGTACCAGAAGTGGACAACCATCGGTTCCTCGTTGGGAAACGGGCATGATATTGAGAACTGGGGGGATTCAGGAATGGCAGATAACAGCCAACAGACTGACACTTCAACAGATGTTGATACTGATGATAAAAATCAGGTTTTTATTTCTTTATTTTGTTTTGGGTGTCATCTTCTCAGCGAATATGCTCAGTTCTTGTTTGTTTTCTTCAATGGGAATCTTTCTCGGCTGCTTAATGTGGGTCAGGTTCCTAATTGAGAATTTACGTACTGTAATTTGAGTTGGGTTGCATTAGCATCGTATTTTGTATTTAACATATGCTTAGATTTTGTAGAATAATCTGCTTTTAGTTGGAGGAGCTGCAACTCCCAATCTTATTAAAAATTGATACTTTTGCTTTGTAATAGTTACTAATGATTTGCAAATGCTGATTTCCTGCTTGTCCTAAAGCTTAAGCCATTGATATATTCTTCTGATTGTACTTTTTCCTTTTGTGGGATCGCTTAGTTGCATGGAGTTCAGCATGGTGCTACTTTGGTTGTGGATTCACTGGATCAATCTAAGGCAAAATCCGGTGACCAAAAGGTTTTCAACATTACACTTCTTTGTGTCTATATTTTGGTAGCAAAATATTCTATATCTATAGTCGTTCAAGCTTTTCCTTTTGCAGACTCTTCGAAGATTGGCGCAGAATCGTGAGGCAGCAAGGAAGAGTCGGCTTAGAAAGAAAGTAATGTGTCTCTTTTATCTATATTATATTGCCCTTAATGCATTTAAATCTTGATTTTCCATTTCTGGATTTTCCTTCTGCCTTCTGTTTGATCTTTTGTTCCAATTATTGCACGGATAATTTGATCTAAGTATCCATTGATGATGTTTACCCTGTAATAATTGTCCAACATAATGAGCTATATCGCTGTTATATATAAAATAAACATCATCATCTATGCCAATTGCTAAGCCTGAATTAATTGATTTTATCATCTCAATCATTTGCTGCAACTGTTTCCATGTCATAAAGTTAATCAATGGAGCATATTTGGATCATTTATAGGTTTTCGTTTTGGCTAGGCTTATGTCCAGCAGCTCGAGAATAGTCGACTGAGGCTGACGCAGCTAGAGCAAGAGCTTCAATGTGCTCGGCAGCAGGTGTAAGAAATTACTTAAAAAAATTATTTTCTATTTCTTTCACTACATAGACTAAGTTGTCTTTTGTTTTTGGCTTTTACGTTTTGATGTAGGGAATTTTTATTGCAACTGGATTTTCAGGAGATCATGGGGCTGGAAATGGTAAGGGATTTTGGAAAGACTATATATACTTGTTGAATCTGTCGTTGTATTTTCTGTTGATCCATTAATTATCCTGTGAAGATCATGTTGTGGTTTCCTGATCTTTTTTGGTTCTTGTGATTGATCATACTTTTAGGAGCTGTTGCATTTGACACGGAATATGCTCGTTGGCTTGATGAACATCAGCGATTAATCAGTGATCTAAGATCAGCTGTGAATTCTCATATGGGTGATAATGAATTGCGGATTCTTGTTGATGGTGTAATGGCACATTATGATGAAATATTCCGGCTTAAAAGCATTGGCACAAAGGTTGATGTATTTCACATGCTTTCAGGCATGTGGAAGACACCTGCCGAGAGATGTTTCATGTGGTTGGGTGGATTTAGATCATCTGACATTCTTAAGGTAGTCCGTGGAACTCTTTCTGCAGGGTGATGTGCTTCATCTGACTTTATCTAAAAAATGTTTCTTTGTTATTTAGATACTTGGGAACCACCTCGAGCCATTGACAGATCAACAGTTAATGGGCATATGCAATCTGCAGCAGTCCTCCCAACAGGCTGAAGATGCCTTATCTCAAGGCATGGAAGCTTTGCAACAATCTCTTGTAGACACACTTTCGTCTACTTCTCTTGGCCCTGCTGGCTCAGGAAATGTTGGAGACTACATAGGCCAAATGGCGATTGCAATGAACAAGCTGGCAACACTAGAGAACTTCCTTCACCAAGTAATACCACTAACTCAAACTGTTCACTTAAATAATTGTAATTTTGACTCTTTATCTTAGCAATGAATCGATTCGGGGTGCTATCTTCCATGTTCTCTTGCCAGGCTGATCTCTTAAGGCAGCAAACTCTGCAGCAAATGCATAGAATTTTAACAACACGCCAGGCTGCTAGAGCCCTACTTGTTATCAGTGATTACACTTCTAGACTTCGAGCACTCAGCTCTTTATGGCTAGCACGCCCTAGAGACTGACACAATACACATCTTCACCAGGATTTTCTGATGACAAGAAAGATTAAGGTATTCGTATAAAATGTTAACATCTTGAAGATGAGTTAGCATCATTGGAACTGTTGTCGGACCGCCCAGTTTGCGTTCTAACTTGCCTATTATTCGAAGCTAATATTCCACATATTATAGAAATGACAGCATGGAGAACAAATATCCAATACTTATTGGAATCTAGAGGCTATTTGGGGATAGTTATTTTACATGTGTAATTAAGGAATGTCCGTTAACTCCTTGCCAGAAAAATTGCTAAATTGCAGTGCTGCTGATCTAATAGGGCATCATTGTTATAACATTTCAATTCTTCAAGCAGTTCAAATACATTCCTTTTTACGTTGCTGTTTGCTGTTTTAAGTATTTAGCTGCTAACTCCTATCCTTAATGTGTTAATTTCGAAGTTTATGTACAATTATATTTCTTCCCTACTTGCCTATATACTTGTCTCCTTCCATTATTCATTGTGCCTGCAAATTACATAAAGAAAAAATTAGAAACATTGACCATTGAGGAAAACAGAATCCAGCTCTCTGGTTAACTGGGAAAAGTACATACCATGCTGGATTCTTCTTCTAGTATTGGCATTTTTGGGGATGAAGACTCCTGTTCCACTGCCTTTCCTCCATAAATTCACAAGCCAAGTTGGTACAGAATCAGTACTCTGCATCTCCCACCTGTCAAAATAGTTTTCAGGCCGTAGTTTCGCTGGAAAATTGTTCGAACATGGTCTGCAAGCGGGGGTACTCAAGAACTTTGAACACTTGGTTTCTGAGAAATGATCACCATCATCATCAGCTGTCAGAAGCAAAACCTGTCTTCTGAGCTCTTCATAGAAAATATCATTCTCGTCAACATCCTCAAATTCCAGACGAGGGTCTCTGCTCATTTGCCTGTCGGATCTGGTAGTGTAATGGAAATCCATACAGAATGCTTCAGCTGCTCAAGTTGAAAATCAAAATACTTGTGGTTTGAGTCTTTCAGGTAAAGATTATATAGGCTGATTTATGGTAAATAAAAGTCTTAATCTTATGCTTTAGGTCAAAGCTAATTAATTAAATTAGGTGCACAAATCCTGGTTCTGTAGATTGTCTCCAAATGGAACTAATCCAGGGGGAATATTCCTGTTTTTGTACTTAAATAAATGTCTTACTTCAAAACTGCTCAATTAATTTAGAAGTAGTGAATGAAAATGACTCATGAGGATTGCTATAAATACAATTATAATGATCCAATGGATATGGATTTGATTCACAGAACCTGTTTTCTTGCGCCTGAGAATATGAATACTTTCAATTGAGATAATCACTATAATATAAATGTTTGACCATCAAGCGGGTTGGCCTTGATTTTCAGACACTTGCCATTGTTTTGGTGGTCTAATTTGAAGTCAACATACCTAGAGTCTGATTCTGAATTGTTTGTCATTTTTATTGGGTTTGGTACAAGGATCCTTGTTTTGTATGAACTTGTGATTCTATCTTTAGTCGGATATAATTAAAATAAAGTTAAACATAACCTTTATTTATTTTTTCTTTGAATAATCAGTAAGTATGATCCTTCTTCCTGGCAAATTTCAAGTTTCACAATGCCAAATATATCACTAGGATTAATAATTTGTAACAGAGAGGGTAAGTATAAGAAAATAGTAAATTTTTACCATAAGATCAGGAGCTATATAACACAGTAAAAATTTTTACTTATAAGAATTAAATGAAATTATGATCGATTTCTAGATTAATTTCAACTTAGCCTAACTTACCAATAACTCACAAAATTAATTTTCTATACTATAACGTTTTGTTTTCACAAAAAACCTTTGGCACCACTACATGCTCCGCGTCACATTTCTAGCGCTACTTCACACGTAGTTGTTGACTCAATAAAAAATGGTCAGAAGTAATTTTTGTGGAAAATAAAATCGTTAGGTATTTTTATGGTAAAAAAATATTTTTCTGATTTTGCAATAAATAGAACTAACTTTAGTGATAATTGATAAAATTTACCCTCCATTTTTTATCCATTATATAAGGTTTTTTTTTTATCAGACCCATTATATAAGTTAAGTATATTAACTATGTCAGGATCGCGCATATGAGAGCGTTATGATAATATTTGAGTAATGCTGTGTATCTATTATTATCTCTATAAATAGATTCCTTATGCACATAGAATTCTATTTCTGTAATCCTTTTACATCTATAAATAGGTATTATAATCAATAAAATGAGTGTTTCTTCCTTTTTCTATTTTTTCATATTCTTTCTTCATTAGTTTTTATTTTATAATAAATTATCAGCACGATTACAAAAGATGAAGTCTAAAGATTTAATTTTAACTACATGCTTGCGTGTATTGTTTTTGCACCTTCTATTAACTCACACATTTTTAGTTCGATCTGCAATCTTTATTAATGCATCTGTATTTTGGTGAATTGAATTTTCGTTCAACGTTAAGCAACGCCTTTTTCATGAATAATTCTATAGCTTTCTAAGCATAATTTTCCCCTTTTTGTGAAACAAAGTTTTTGAGGCTTTGATTTGGAATAATTCTTACTTTTCAAATTTTCCCTGTTCTCTTGGTCATGGGAACTGATATTTTAATTTAGATATTATTTGTTATGATTCTGATAAATTGTTTAATATTTATTACTTTTGTTAATTTCAAATTGCTTTGTTATATAAGCTAGATCAAAGTGAATATCAACAGTCTAAACTGTCTTTATATGGGAAAAGTGAAGTAAAATTGTTAGTTGTATAATTCAATATTGTTATGATAATATTGAATTTATTGGATAATTTTGGATGTCTATTATTATCTCTATAGATAAATTCTTTATACAAATAGAATTCTATTTCTTTAATATTTCTACACCTATAAATATATGTTACAATCAATGAAAACTAACTGCTTTTTTCTTCCTTCTTCTACTTTCTTATATTCTCTCTTCATTTTTCATTTATTATTCTTTATTTTATAACAAGTTATCATTACGATTGTGAAAAAAAGTCGAAACTCTAGCCGCTCTGTTTTACTTTGCGTGTTGTTTTGGTGCCAATTTGCTTTCTACAAATATTGAGTTTTCTTTTGCGTAGAAGATCAGTCAAATTTTTGATTTAAAGTCTAAAAAGAACTGTTTTATTAATAAATGATTAAATAAGTACAAAAGAAAAATTTTATTTTTCTGTTTTTGGCAATTCTTATGATTTGTTTTAACTTTAAACTCATAAATATTTTCATGTTTTTATCGCATCAAATTTGTCAAGACTATGTGTCTCTTAGCCTCTTAAATATTTATGGCTAGTCTTATCCTATACTTCTAATTGTTATTTTTTTTAACTGTCATACTCTGAAAGGAATTTTGAATTTGAACTATTAGTTTTATTAAAAAAGATAAAGTGGTTTTTGTGATGATTATTTCGGGACTGTTGTTGATTTGTCATATGATTATTTTCTTTTGTTGTATTATTTAATATTACATGTTATAGTTTCTAAAAAAACTAATATTATACAGTTTCTGAAGAAATTTTATTATAAGTTTTTAGTTCCTGAAAAACTAATACTATATGGTTCTTGAAAATCTTGTAATATAAATTTTAGTTTCCGAAAAACTAATATTATAATAGTTTCTGAACAATTAATGTTATGTATAGTTCATGAAGAACTATTATTAGTTTTATTCAAAAATTTCTTCTTCATAACAACAATTTTTATAAGTCCCAACATTATTCATGTATATTTATAATTTTTCTATTTTTTTTGTTATCTTATAGATGAAATATTTTTTATTTATATTTATTTAATTAATATTGATTTTAGTTCCTGAAGAACTTATATTACAAATTTTTTTATCGAATTAACTACATGTTAGTTCCTACAAAACTAATATTATATAGTTCATGAAGAATTCTTATTATAAATTTTAGTTCCTAAAGAACTAATGTTATATATAATTATTGAAATTCTTGTATCATAAATTTTAGTTCTTGAAGAACTAGTATTACTTTTAGTTCTTAAATAACTAATTAAATAACTAATTAATTGTTATTATCACTTTACAATTCTAATAATTTCTTCTTCGATATTGTTCACTTTACTAGTGTAATAATGTAGATTTGGTTGATATAGATTTTATAGTTAATTTAAAAATCATATTAATTTATATTCATCATTTATTTTGTTTCTATATTTAGACCATATATTAATTAATATTGATTATAGTTTCTGAAGAACTATTGTTGCATAAAATTGTTGAAAAACTTGTATTATAAATTATAGTTCCTAAAGAACTAGTTTTAGTTTTAGTTCTTGAAAAACTAATTCAAGAAATAACTAAGGTATACATTCCTGAATAATATGACTCTAAATTCCTGAATAATTAAGTATCTCGAAATTCAGTATCCCAACTAATATTTTATGTTCCTGAAGAACTAAATATATTATTTATAAAGTCTTTGAAAGACACATACTAATTAATATACTATTTATTTTGTATATACAATGTCGAATTTGACAAAACTCGAATTTGTGACACTCAACATTAAATGCAAGAATTATTTATCATGGATACTAGATGCCGAAATATATGTGGATAATTTGAGTTTTGGAAATATAATCTAAAATGACAATGTAAATACCTAAAATTATGTATTTTCTTTAGCTCCTTATTTTAATTTATATATTTTTTTCTTTTATTTAGACATTAGTTTAAAATGTTAGTAACTTAAGTTTATTTTGGATTAATTTTTAATTGAATTATTACTTTGTTTCTTATAAATATTTTTTTTATGAATATATTATAAATTCTACTCAATCATTAGTAGGAATACTGATTTATGTTTTGGGAATTGTGCAACCATGCACACCATATTAAAAGATAAAAAATATTTTTCTTACCTAATAATGAGAGAAACTTATATTAATACAATATCTGGTAGATGCCGAAATATATGTGGATAATTTGAGTTTTGGAAATATAATCTAAGATAACAATGTAAATGCCTAAAATTATGTATTTCCTTTAACTCCTTATTTTAATTTATATATTTTTTTCTTTTATTTAGACATTAGTTTAAAATGTTAGTAACTTAAATTTATTTTGGATTAATTTTTAATTAAATTATTACTTTGTTTCTTATAAATATTTTTTTTATGAATATATTATGAATTCTACTCAATCATTAGTAGGAATGCTGATTTATGTTTTGGGAATTGTGCAACCATGCACACCATATTAAAAGATAAAAAATATTTTTCTCACCTAATAATGGGAGAAACTTATATTAATACAATATCTGGTAGTAAAAGAATAATTGAAGGCTTCGGAAGAACAAATATATTACTACATAGAGTTACATATTTTTTTAATAGAAATGCATTATTCTCCCCAAACTTTCATAGAAATTTATTGAGTTTTAAATATATTCGTTGAAATGAATATCATATTGAGACTACAAATGTAGGAAATATTGAATATCTTCTTATTACAACCTTTGTAATGGGTAAAAAATGTGTATTAGAGAAATTATTTGCTTTCTCCTCTAGCTTATATTACACACATATATGTACAGTTGAAACAAATGTGGTAGTAAACTAGAAGTTTACTAACCCAAATATATTTCTTATTTGACATGATTGTTTAGGTTATACTGGATCAACAATGATGCGAAAAATTATTGAAAGCTTATATGGTCAGAAGATTCTTCAATCTAATGAATTTTTATATTCGGCTTGCAAAGCAAAATTCAAAATGAATCATCTAAATTTTTGGAACGTATATAAGGTAATATTTGTAGACTAATTCATCCACCATGTGGACAATTTAAATATTTTATGGTGTTAATAGATGCATCAATAAGATGATCACATGTATATTTATTATCAACAAAAAATTTAGCATTTGCTAAATTACTTGCTCAATTAATTATATTAAGAGCACAATTTCGAGAATATGCTATTAAAACAATTCGTCTTGATAATGCTAGTGAATTTACATCTAAGGCCTTTAATAAATATTGCATGCCAATTGGAATAACTGTTGAATATCCTGTAGCTCATTTTCATACTCAAAATGATCTAACAGAATCTTTTATTAAACGTCTTCAATTAATAGCTAGACTATTACTTATGAAAACAAACCTCCCAATTATTGTTTGAGAATATGCAATTTTACATGCAGTAACTCTTATATACATCAGGCCAACTAGTTATCATCAATTTTTACCACTATAGTTAGTTTTTGGCTAGGAGCCAAATATTTTCTATTTGAGAATTCTTGTATGTGTTGTTTATGTCCCAATTGACCCCCAATATCACACAAAAATAGGATCTCAGAAGATATTGGGAATATATATTGGATATAAATCCCCTTTTATAATCAAATATCTTGAATCATTAACTAAAGATGTCTTTACCGCGAGCTTTAATGATTGTCATTTTAATGAGGCTTTGATAATCGTGGTCGAGGACGTGACCAAAGTTATGGCCGAAATTATAATAAAAGCAATCGTGGTGGTAGAAATAATAATACATCTTTCCACCAAAAGTGGAAGAATCATGAAGAGAATAATGAATCAAAGCAAAATTTAGAAAATTAATGCTATCAATGTGGCATGAAAGGATATTTTGTACTAATTTCTATCAAGATTCCTTGAAGAAGAAATGTAAAAATATAGAAGTAAATTTGGCAGAAAATGATGATGATTTCAATGATGACTTTGTTGATATCACATATTTAGATGTGTCAAATTTTTTTGGAGATCCTGAAGGAAAATTTGATCATTTAATAGATGATGATAATGTAAATGCCTAAAAATTATGTGTTTTTTTTAGCTCATTAGTTTGATTTATGTTTTTCTTTGATTTAAACACTAGTTTAAAGTGTTAGTAACTTGAATATTTTTTTTGGATTAATTTTTATTGAATTATTACTTTGTTTCTTATAATTTTTTTATTTTTTATTTATAAAAATATTGTGGATCCTACTCAATCATTAATAGAATTAAAAATAAATGATATAGATTTATGTTTTACAGATTGTGCAACCACGCACACTATATTAAAAGACAAAAATATTTTTCTCATCTAAAAAAGGAAAAAACTTATATTAATATAATATCTGGTAGTAAAAAAATAATTAAAGAGCAAATATATTACTATCTGGATGCACATATTTTTTTTATTTAAAATACATTATTCTCCCCAAAATCTCGCAAAAATTTATTAAGTTTTTAAGATATTTACTGAAATGAATATCATATTGAAACTACAAATGTGGAAAATATTGAATATCTCTATATTATAACCCTTATAATGAGTAAGAAATGTGTGTTAGAGAAATTACATACTTTCTCCTCAGACTTATGTGACATATATGTATATAGTTGAAACAAATGTGGTAGTAAACTAGAAGTTTACTAACTCAAATACTTTTCTTATTTGACATGATCCTTTAGGTTATCCTAGATCAACAATGATGAAAAAAATTATTGAGAGCTCATATGGTCATCAATTGAAGAACCAGAATATTCTTTAATCTAATGAATTTTTATGTTCGGCTTGCTCTCAAATAAAGTTAATTATTAGGCCATTACTAGGCAAAATTCAAAATGAATCACCTAAATTTCTAGAACGTATATAATGTAATATTTGTGGACCAATTCATCCACCATGTGAACTATTTAAATATTTTATAGTGTTAATAGATGCATCAACAAGATGGTCACATGTATGTTTATTATCAATTCGAAATCTAGCATTTGCTATATTACTTGCTCAATTAATTCGATTAAGAGCACAATTTTCAGAATACGCTATTAATACAATTCGTCTTGATAATGCTGGTAAATTTACATCTAAGGCCTTTAATGATTATTGCATATTAATTGGAATAACTATTGAACATCCTGTAAACGTTACATGATCTAGCTACATGTAAAATTTCATACTCAAAACGGTCTAGCATAATCTTTTATTAAACGTCTCTAATTAATAGCTAGATCATTGTTTGTGAAAACAAACCTCTCAATTATTGCTTGGAGACATGCAATTTTACATGTAGTAACTCTTATACATATTAGGCCAACTAGTTATCATCAATTTTAACCATTACAGTTGGTTTTTGACCAGGAGCCAAATATTTTCCATTTGAAAATTTTTGGATGTGTTATTTATGTCTCAATTGACCCCCAATATCGCACAAAAATGGGACCTTAGAGGAGATTAAGAATATATATTGGATATGAATCTCCTTCTATAATCAAATATCTTGAACCATTAACTGGTGATGTCCTTATTACGAGATTTAATGATTGTCATTTTAATGAAACTTCCAAATTGTAGGGAGAGAATAAGTAATTAGAGAAATAAATTGTTTAGAATGAACTATCATTAAATCATTTTGATCCTTATACAAAACAAAGTAAATTAGAAATTCAAAGGATTATTCATTTGCAAAGTATAGCAAACCAATTGCCAGATGCATTTTGTGATTCAAAAAGAGTTACTAAATCCTATATACAAGTTGAAAATACTCAAATTAGAATTGATATTCTAGAAGGACAAAGTGTTAACATTATAGAAAATGAGTATATGATACGCCAGAAATGTGGTAGGCCACCCGGTTCTAAGAATAAAAATCCAAGAAAGAAAAAGGAACAAAATAAATAAAGTGACAATTAAAAAATTATCAATACTCATAGAGAGCCTATAATAAAAGACATAGATGAGCAAGTAACTCCAGAAGTGGTTTAGGTACCTGAAAATTATAAAAATAATAAGATCTCAATCAGCTATGTTATTTCAGGAAATAGATGAGACCGAAGTAAAATTGTTGTCGACAATATATTTGCATATGCAGTAGCAATTGATATTGCAAAGGAAAGTGAGAATATTGAACCTAAATCTGTTAATGACTATTGACAAAGAAATGATTGGCCTAAATAGAAAGATGCAATCCAGGTAGAATTATATTTATTAGAAAAATGTCAAGTTTTTAGGTCCATTGTTTTTACACTTGAAAATTTTAAGTCAGTAGGCTATAAATAAATTTTTGTGTGTAAACGCAACTAAAAAAATGAAATTGTAAGATACAAAACATGATTTGTAGCACAAAGGTTCTCACAAAGACCTTGCATTGATTATGACGAAACTTATTCCCTTGTTGTAGATACAATTACACTTAAATTTTTAATTAGCCAAACAAGTTTAGAAGAATTTCATATGCAATTTATGAATATCATTACAACTTATTTATATGGATCACTTAATAATGAAATTTATATGAATGTCTCTAAAGGACTGAAAATGCCTGAAATTGTAGTTCAAAACCTCAAGAAATATATTCAATTAAGCTACAAAGATCCTTGTATGGATTAAAACAATCTAGACGAATGTGGTATAACCGCTTTAGTTAATATCTTTTAAATAAAGAATATACTAACAATTCAATTTTTCCATGTGTTTTTATTAAGAAAATAAATTTTGGTATTGCTATAATTGCGGTTTATGTTGATGATTTAAACATCATTAGAACTCCTGAATAGTTGACAGGAACAATAACTTATTTAACAAATGAGTTTAAAATGAAAGATTTGGTATGAACAAAATTTGGTCTCGGCCTGCAAATCGAGTATTTATCTGAAGGGATTTTTATCTATTAGTCAACTTATATTGAAAATATATTAAAATATTTTAATATGGATAAATATAATCCAATGAGTTCTCCCATTATTGTTAGATATTTGGATGTGAAAAATGACCATTTTCATCCTCGAAAAGATGGTGAAGAAATACATGGTCCAAAAGTATATCTTAGTATTATTGGAGCATTAATGTATCTTGCTAATTTTATAAACCCAATACAAAATTCTCAGTGTAGTTCCTCATCAATTCGAAGACATTAGAATGATGTGAAATAAATATTCAGTTATTTACGTGGTACATTAGATGTGAATTTATTTTATCCACAAGACTCGAAGTCTGAATTAATTAGATATGTAGATGCTGGATATTTATTTGATCAACATAAAACTTGATCACAAATGGGCTACTTGTTTACATATGGTGGCACTGCTATATCTTGATATTCTATTAAGCAAACTCTAACTGCCACATCATCTAATCGTG
The DNA here is from genome assembly GCA_949630135.1 of Balakata baccata. Classification (NCBI taxonomy): domain Eukaryota; kingdom Viridiplantae; phylum Streptophyta; class Magnoliopsida; order Malpighiales; family Euphorbiaceae; genus Balakata; species Balakata baccata. Next base: position 35,109 of record CATIWF010044830.1, read on the forward strand.
CTAAAATATTAGCAATTTACGAGGCTAGTAGAAAATGCATATGGTTGAGATCTATGATCCAATATATTAAAGAAACATGTGACATCTCATTTGATAAAGGAAGTTTAACAGTGCTATATAAAGATAATGTTGTTTGTATTGCACAATTCAAAGGATGATATATTAAAGGAGATAAAACCAAGTACATTTCGCCAAAGTTTTTTTCACACGACCTTTAAAAGCAATGAGTTTTAAATGTTCATCAAATTCGATCAATTGATAATTTGGCAGATTTGTTTATAAAAACACTTTTTACAACAACATTTGAGAAGTTGGTGAACAAAATTGGCATGCGCTAATTAAGAGATCTTTGTTAGAAGTCATGTTTTTACGAGGAAAAGATTTTTATGCATTATACTATTTTTCCCTTAGCCTAGGTTTTATTTAATTGGAATTTCTTGGCAAGATTTTTAATGAGATAGTATTATAGCGCAAGTTTCTAAATGAATAATGTACTTTTTTTTCTTTACTAAGATTTTTCCCATGTTTTTTTTAGTAAGATTTTAACGAGATATATTCTATATACTAGACATCTAAAGAGGAGTGTTATGATAATATTGGAGTAGCTAGGTAATATTGGATGTCTATCATTATCTTTATAAATAAGTTCCAAATGCAAATATAACTCTATTTCTATAATCCTTCTACACTAATAAATATGTGTTACAATCAATGAAATTGGTGAGTTTCTTCCTTCTTTTACTCTCATATTTTTTCTTCATTACTCTTTATTTTATAACAAAGTTAACATTTTTATTTATTTATTTTTTTATGTGATTTGACTTTTAACCACGAGCTATAAAGGTGGGGGAGTACATTCTTTTACCACCAATTTAGAGGTTCAGTCAATATAATTTTAACTATTGAAGTAAACTTCTTATTGCTTTTATAACCATTTTAGTTTTAATAAATTATTTTTTTGAAACTTAAAGCTGGCTTCATCCAGTCATCTAAAGCTCTCTAAAGTGCTCCTGTGCTATTCCAAAAGAAGCAAGACGGATTTTTGAGAATGTATGTGAATTATCAGACATTGAATAAGGTGACTGTAAAGAACAAATATCCAGTTTCCTTGGTTCAAGACTTGATGGACATATTATCAAAGGCATAATGGTTCGCAAATATGGACTTGAAGTCGGATTACTTGTAACACCTCTTTACCCTATCCTATAATAGTAAGGTAAATGGACATTACCTGCTTAATTGTCTTTATTAATCCTCCTAATTAAATTATTTGTATAAATATTTTTTTTTCTATTTATTATTATTCTTACCATTGGTATTCTTTTTTTCCCATTTGTAATTATATTTAAATATCTTGTAATTAAACATATATTTACAATAATATTATATCCATGATATCTTAAGTACACACCTCATTATATTCTACATGAAAGAAAACTATATTTACATATTACCAAATTTTTTAATAAAATATACCAAAAGTCAGTTGATGCTTTAAACTGCTTTGTATCTTAATTTCCTTTTGTATCTTAATTTCCTTCTTCTTCTGACAGCTATTTTAAATTTTCCAAATCATTTGGACCTGCGTAAGGGAAATCACCTATGCTAAACTTCTAGTTTAATAGTATTTCTTAGGATAAAAATTTTACATACATATATATAAATATTCATGCCACATTGTAGATTCATCATCTTTAATTCAACAATCAAAACTTACAGATTCATCATATAATAGCCACATGATTATTATGTAATAAACAATTTTTCAGCATATACATGTGTCCAAAAGTCTAACGATAATTAAATTTACTTAATACATTTATTTTTATTTTAGTCAAACTCATAACACCTGTGTCCGAACTCATCAATAGGAATATGAGGTTGCCATTATCGACCTTTTTAATATTATCATTACCAGTTTTAATAATATTTTATCACGCACGTTTTATTTTCCCTCTGATTGGCAAGCTAAACTACCCACAAAGCTAGGTGTATTCAGGCTTTATCACATTTGTTATCATAATAATTCCTTTTTACCACTTTTCACCAATATATTTATCTATTGATTATAAATTATCAATATCACAAATTTGTATGCCATGTTTAAAAAGATTAAAATATCCAACAATTATCACACACACATAACATTCCACATGAAAAAAACCAAAGATATAAATTTTATATTTATCGTAGATTTTAGCCTTGGACTTGAGCCTTAATTTCAGCCCACTTCTAGTTTGATTTAGACTCTATAGTCTTCTATGAACTTTTAACTTAATGTGTTAGCTTGATTTTTCAAAAAGAATAACTAAAATTTGAATTTTTTTGCCAAAAGTTATGACTAAATTACCAAGTGGTTCATTCAATTTTTGCACATGATTTTCTTGGTTAACTTAGATTCGAGATTTTGTAGCCGATTTTTAATCTAGTTATAAACCAAATTTCAACTTATGTTTTTCATAACATTTTTAGCACTATATGTTAGCTATTATATCTAATTAGTTTCATACCAATCCAATTACCACAACCTAAGTTATGATCAATTTTGTCAAGGTTATTCTAGTACACATGTGACAAGACATTTATTGGATTCATTGCAAATTAATTAATTTTATAACCCTATGTAATCATATTATGCCCAAAATTTTTAAATTATAAACACATAAAACTCAATGTTACACGCCAATTCACCACAAAATTCTAAAAACAACCATTTATAGCATACATTACACACAATTTCAAAAATTTATAGCATGCAAAATTTTTATCCAAAAAGCACATACCTAAACAGTCTCAAGTCTATCTCTTTTTCCTTCCTTCCTTTCTTCTCTTATTAAGTGGCCTTTTCATTTCCTTTGTCCACCTCTTGGTGGCTACTTTTTTATCCACTTGTTTGGTCTTAACAAAATAAACAATGTTTCATTCAATGTCACATACAACCAATGTTTATGCATGAATCATGTCTAGTGTTTTTAATGTTTTTCTATCATTTTTCATATTTTTATTTCTTTCATTCTTTACCTTGTTTATGTTCATAATATTCAATAGCTACTCACTCCATTAAATTCAAACAAAACATCCTCTCATTCCTTAACATCCACCATCCTTAAGTTTCATAATCACCATTAAATACTTCTATACATCCTCCCCTTAAATTCTCCTTCACTAAACAACCCCATACACCTTCAAATAAGTCATATTTCTTTAGTTTTCAAGCCACAACCATCATTCACAACTACCTAAGACTCAATTTCATCATTTCTCTATCATACATACACTTCACAACATAAGTTGCATAACCTCTATATAATCCTAATCTACCAATTTCAAACACATCAATCATTCACAAGGGCCTCAAATGAAAGGAAAAAAGTTGAATTTGAAAAGAACTCACATTGACGATTCTCCAAAGATGACCAAATTTCCTTCAATCTTTTTCCTTTTTTCTCTCTTGCCCTCTCGTGGTTAGGACAAATAAGCCTGGAAAATTCAACTAGGTTGCTAATGCATTTAGCCAAAAGGAAGTGCTTATTGCTATGTACAATACCTCTAAAACACAGGTTGACATGGTGGAGAGAATTCAGAATTGTACCTCATAAGACGCTAACTATCAAAAATTGGTGTAGCAAATTAAAGACAGTATTGTGCGGAGATATTACCTTGATGATGGTATTGTGATGGCTAAAGGGGGCAACTGTTTGTCCCTACTGTTGGCGGAATTAGGAAGGAGCTATTAAGGGAGATTCATGACCCTCAATAGGTTGGACACCCTGGAATGGGCAGAATGATTGTACTTTTGGAGAGAGAGTACTTTTAGCCACATATGGAAGATGATAATATTGCCTATGTGTGCACTTGCTTGGTATGCTAGCAAGACCAAAGCGAGCATCAAAAGCAAGCTAGTCTATTACAGCCATTACCTATTGCTGAGCGGCCTCAGAATTCTATCTCGATTGATTTCATTGATGGCTTCCTTAAGGTTAATGGTATGTCTTCCATTATGGTTGTTGTTGACAAATTTTCTAAGTATGCAATCTTTGTCCCTGTTCCTTCTAGTTGCTCTTCTAATACTGTTGCTAACTTGTTTTACAAGCATGTTGTGAAATACTTTGGCTTGCTAAATGATATATTGAGTGATAGTGACGTAAGGTTTACAAGCCAGTTTTGGACTGCTTTGTTCAACATGATAGAAATGGAATTGAAGTTCTCCAATACAAATCATCCACAAATGGGTAGGCAAAGAGAGAGAATCAATTGTTTGCTGGAGGAGTACTCGAGGCACTATGTGACTACCACTCAAAGAAACTGGTTGGATTTGTTGGACAATGCACAATTTTGCTACAAACTTTACAAATTATCAGCCACCACTACAAGAAAAAGGGGTTTTAAGGAAGGAAAAAGTAGTCGTTTCTTTTTAAAGACAGGAAATTTCCCGTCGTCTACTGTCGTTATAGGCTTTCACACTAAAGGACAGTAGTGACAAAAAACCAATTGATCATTAAAAATGGATCCCGTCCCTAATAAGTACTATTAGAGGCAAGAGTCCCTTTGCTAATGAGATTAAATAATGCACCACAGAAGTGTCCAATCATATTAAATGTGGTCGTTAATATGTATTAGTGATAGTAAATCCCTTCATTAATATGAGAAATTATTATAGGTCGCTACTAATTTATATTTTCTTATTTTTTTTACTTAAACATAATGTAAGTCGTAGAACATTCAATTTCTTATATAATTACTATAAGAGTAAAATAATAATTTCTTAAATTAGATGTATTTTGTATTAATCATAAATGTTCACATCACAATGTGGGTGATATTCACAAGATGGGTTAGAATTCCATGATATACCAAAAAAAAAAAAAAAGAACAAAAAGTTAGAATTCTATCATTTATGATCAATAGATGCATTAGATCAAGACCAAAAAAAGCTATGAGATCTTTCTTTTATAGTGACTTGCATCAACATCCACAATGTTTCTGATGATGATATATATTATCCCGACTCTTGGTAAGCAAAATTAAAAAACAAGGTTTAGAGCAGTAGCATTTTTTAATATTATGTAACTAAATCTTATTGACATTAATAAACAATAAGATAAATATTTTTCAAGTATCCAATAAATAAATAAAAGCAAGATACCTACCAGATCCCAAATTCTAAAGATGGATGAATTAAGTTAGAAATAAATCAACCTAATTGCTTCTGAAACTTGTGATTCACAAATTGAGTTATACATTGCAGATCATATTTAGAAATATAAGACCCCATGTATTGCCACAGCTGAGTAATGATGGAAAAATAACCAAATGATAAAATTAAAAAAAAAAAAAACATAATGACAAGATTAATTAGTAAAAGCACATTCCTTCAACTACTAAGGCCCTGTTTGACATTGCGTTTGGAAAAAACGTTTTTCAAAAAAAAAATTATATTTTTAACTTTTTTTGGATTTTGAAAACTACTTTTAGTAGAATTAGATAAATGTTTATAAAAATCAGTCAATTAAAAAATAGTTTATAAAAAATTAAAAAAATCAGTCAATTAAATAAAAAAAAATTTAAAATCTGCTTTTAAAACTCTCAACAGCAATTTCAAACACCCCTAAGTCATAATACATCATACAAAAAACATGTTCCAAGGAGAAGCAATTAATTTTTTCACTAACACCTGATAGGTCATGAGAAAAATTTTCAACAATTAATTTAGATCAACAAACTCATAAAGAAAAAAGAGCCCATTTTATAAACTACTATGAAGTTAGGCACAGAAGTCATAGGCCAGCAACAAAAAGAATTTAACCCACACAATAGACTTACCTACTTTGCAACAGTGTTGTTGTCCTTCTGTATCCCTTAAAAATGATATCTATCAGTTTATGAAAGAAGTGACAAAAAGGCCCTCCATATGCAAAGCCATAAAGCTGCAACAAATGCAATTTTATTTATGAAAACAAAAGAAATGGAAACCAGTTACTTAACAAGTCATTTATAGCATGCATCTTCAAACCAATCATTAATAAATCAAGACTAAAAAAAATTCTAATTGCTCGTGCCTACATAAACACCATGGCCTAGTAACTTACAAAAAGGAAATCAGCATCCTTTTCCAACAAGATATTCAATAAATCAAGATATCACTACTTCCTAGGTACATTACTTACATCCAAGATGAACTCTAATGCACATAAAATGAGAAAAGCATGTTCAAAAAAACAACTTAACAGATTGACACACATTAGGAGAAACAACCAAAGATTGATATGCCCACAAACTAAAAGAATCTTTTAATTCCAATGAGCAATCTACGATTTGCAAATTTTTTGCTATGCAGTAAAAGAATCTTACAAATTTTTGTGCCATCGCTATAGATTAATCTTGGAATCAGCTTCACAGTTGCTCTTTTTTGTGTATCATTCATAGCAACACTCTGCAGAAACAAAAATAATTCAGAATAAAGTAACAATTTAAGAATCCATTAGAAGTAGAGCACAATTCAGAATAAGTTATAAAAGAGTTCACATATAATGGTGACCGGTTCTAGTTTCAAGGTGAAACATCATTCCTAGCATATTAGTGCTATATATATTTAGAATAACATATTTAAAATTTTTTATTCTTTCATATTGAAGTTTAATGAGATCTTAGAAAAGTGCATACAGGCATAGCATGAACACATTTCTCACCACAAATGGCAGTCCAATGCAACTCAACAATTATCAGAATTTATAGAAACATCCTAGTATTATCTGGTTTGCTAATCTATTTCTTTCACACTAACATAGAAAGTAGCCCTTTGGTGTCTACAGAACCTTTATAGCTGCTATATAACCACAATATAGCCAATTTGTGGCTTGTGCATTCACATGACCAAAGTACCTAAGGGAAACTGTTACCAATTCCCTACAGTTTATTTCCAAAAGAAAAATATAGGTCAGTTTTACAAGTCAATTTATAATGTAACAAAGAAAAAGTTGAAGACAGTTACCCCACTGCCAATGAGCAATTCCCAATTCAGCCATCACCAAGCATAGAAAGCAAAGCATGTGAGTTCTGAATTATGTAAAGGATAATATAGCAAGAAACAGCTTCTATAATCGAAAAACACCTTATGTGCCCAAAATTATCCTTTTTGTTCCATGACAGAACAAGTTGATGGTGAACTGCAACTTAAAGATGGCCAATATTTATTTAGAGGATCACGCAACGTTGAGATCTGCATGTTAAAGAATTAAAATTTCTAATATACAACAGACAGTAATCATAAAAACTAAATCTGGTACATAACATAGGAAAGAACTATCCTTCAGAATATATATAATGTAGAAGCACATGTAATGTTTTAGATATTTTCTACTCCCACAAGGCAATATAACATATTAAAATCATAACATATTATAAAGAGCAACTTTGGGACAAAATAAACATCCGCCAGTCATAATTGATCATCAAAAAGTAAATTTTGCAATAATACTTTGAAAACGGGGAAATAAGGATCTAAAAAACAAAAAAAGCTAGACTCTGTTCTGCCTTTAACATGTTTGAACTCATGGACATTTCCAGTCTAGGATATAAAAGCTTCAATCTACTAACCTAGAACATAATTGAAAACATAAATCTAAATCATACTGATCTAGACAACAAGCATCTACCAAGTGATACACTGCTCACTGCTGACAACTTAAAATTTGTTTGTCAACAATCTTGAAATCTAAACCATACGGATCTTGACAGCAAGCATCTACCCAGCAATCCTCCCATTTTCGGGTACAAACTATATGTTGATGCAAAAATAAAAAAGTCCTATACTACTATAGGTTTACTGTCTCTAGAATTCACAAAACACCATAAAGAAAAACTGTAGGAAACAACAATACAGCAAATTCACCTTTTCTCATCTTTTTTTTTTCCCTATTTCATATGTTAATAACTTAAAATTCACAAAGGAAATGTTCTTCATGGCAGCATGAAGGGGGATAAGGACCATAACGATAGCTACCTTTTATCTAATTTTTATCTATTTTTAAAAAATGAATAATATCTCTTAAATCATGTACCTGAGCTGATGTTTTTTGACGTATGATTGAGACTCTTGTGTGACCAATTTTAGGTATGAACAAAAGAAACAAGCAGATGTTGAAGTGAAATTAAGTAATGAGCTGACACTCGATAGTGAACGACCATAAAAAGGAACATTTCAACCATAAAATGAGAAGAAAGAGAGAGATCGACAGTACAGTAGGATGGAAACAGATTCCACCTCTGATTTCTTTAGGGTTTTTTTATTATGAAGAAACAGAGAGAGCTGCAATTGCTTTGGGGTTTCTGATTAGCTTATACAGATTCCCCCTTTGATTGCTTTAGGTTCCGGAAGCATTCGATGCCCACAACCACTCCCTTCTCCGATTGCGAATATGGAAATTAGGGTATTTTCTTCGAGTGAATACGACTTCTCCTTCAGCAGATGGTGTTTTTTTGTTTAATATTTGGGTTTTACTTTTTCTTTTTCCTCAATATTTTTAATGCCCGCCAAAAAATTAGCATTAGGGATGGTAACATTATGTTTATAGAGACCGACTTTTTTCCCCTTCATGATGTTGTCACTATTTATATACTTTAGCGACCATTTTTTGTTGCTTTCTCTAAAAAGTGGTCGCTAAAGACCTTTGTTCCTAGTAGTGCACGAAGATGAATCCTTTTGAAATTGTGTTGGGACAACTGACTAATCTCCTTTTGAGATTTCTAAACAAAAAACATGTGGCAAATGACCTGCTTCCTAGCTGTTTGCTAGAAGCAAACAAAAGCTGTTTGATGAAGCAAATGATAGTCTGAGGAAAGGCCAATAGACGTATGAAGAAATACGCAAACAAGAAAATGAGGTCGGTTGAGTTTGATGCTGGTGATAGAGTCTTGCTGAAGTTGATGCTCTAAATCTGGAAAAAGATTAGTAGTAAGAATGTGTATCGTGGCCTTGTTCCAATGTATGACAGACTTTTTGAAATTGTTGCAAAAGTAGGTAATGTGGCCTACAAGTTGAAGCTGTCTAAGAGATTGAAGGTACATCCAACCTTCCATGTAAGCTTTTTAAAGCCTTACTATGAAGACAAGGCAGATGATTCTGGGAGCCAAGCCAAAATGGCTCCCCTAACTGTGAGAAAGCAATTTGATGAAGTTGTTTCTTGACCACCGGACTGTGGGACAAAGCAAAAAAAAAAAAAGAAGAAGAATCAAGTTCCTAGTCCAATGGAAAGGAAAACTAGTGGTAAAGGTTACTTGGAAAAGGGACATTGTGTTGCTACAATTTGAAGATAAGATTCAAGAATACCTATAAACCCTTCCAATGAGGAAGTTGGCTCCTTCTGATGGGGGTGGCTTGTCAGTCCCTTAAGCTAGTTGGTGTGATGGTGTGCAGAGTTGGTGCACTGGCTGCTCGTATCAGGCCTGTTGACATGCAATGCATTGTAGGCAGACTGGCGGTTGCCTGGCCTAAGGCAACTAGGATACTTAAGCGATACTTCGTAGTGCAGGAATGCACAATTGGCTATTCTGGTATGGCACAAGTTGGCCTAGTGGGCATGATCGGTTGGCTAGTTGGCAAGACACTTAGTTGCGTTGCTGACCCAATAGGGCAGTGGTAGCAATTACTGGACAATTACTTAGACATGAGACTTGGCAGGCGGTTGTGGCTATAGGAGGACAATTGGTTGGCACCCTGATTAGGACAAAGCTCCTACATTTCTGCTTAGTAGTTAGGGTTGTCAAATTGCACATATAATGTTTAGTAACTATCCCTTATTTTATGCATGTAACTGCCCCTCTTCTTTATAACTGACCATATATATAAGGGCCTATTTGCTTGCTATATAGCCATATTGGCTTATCCATTGTAATTGTTCCCAATGTCAATGAATATAAGGTTTGGATCTTTCCCCGTAAACTGTGTGTTTGTAGTTTTACTTAATTTCTGTATATTTTTACTATTGTACTTGTTGAATTTGAGTGTTGGCTAAATCTTGTGGGACTACTTTATTACCTAGCAGGTTTTTAATTCGTGTGATTGTGTGATTCGAACTTAGACTCTATGACGATTTAGTAATTGAAATTTAAACTGTATTGAGCAGTTAAAAGTGATTCAAAAATTGAAAAAATCAAATTTAAAAAATTAGATCGAATCATTGGTTCCAATTTAGATTTTTAATTAACTTTTTCACATATATTTTAAAAAATTTGTGCTCTATCACCTACGCTATGCTCTCCAACGATTCAATGATGCTCATGATCAATTTTTCTTATTTTGATTGAGTTCATAAATATATTAATGAATTAAAATTTATTCATAAATTGTGTTATATACACAATTTAAGTCTATGATTTTTGGATAACTAAATAAAAACTTGAACATTAATTGAAATCAAAAACAAAAAATAAGAGACAATCTAAATCAATGGATTTTGTCGGTTTTAAATTAATTTTTTATGTTTTGCCAAAATTATATAAAAATATTATCATTAAATTAATTAGTAATGGTGTGGGAACCTACAGAAATAAAAGAAATAAAACATTGTACGCAAAATTACATCCAATATGCAATCAACAGTCGGCAACGGGGATATTTTTTAGTTTGTGGTATTTACCTAAACTATTCACTATTTTATAATATTTTTTTTTTGTAAATTTTTGAATTTGTGGTTATTTTAACAGTGATTCACTTTGACCAACGCGTGCCAGTTGAACTAGTGCACGACACTATACTTGGCCAGGTGCGCCACTTAAAGTAGCGCGCCAAGCTCACATACAAATTATTTTTGCTACAAATTATTTTTACTATAAATTATTTTTGTTAATTTATTTATTAAATTTTGTTAATTATTTTTTAGAAAAATTACGATACAATTTATAAATTAGAGTTTGATAAATTACATTAGTAATAGTTAATGAAAATTAAGTAAATAAATTAAATTAATAAATTATAAATTAAAGCATTTAGAATTTAATCATAAATTAAGTAAAATTTAGGAAATAATAATTTATAAAAATTTTTAAGGATAAAAAATAGATAGAAAATTATAAAATTTGTTTTAAGTAACTACAACAAGATTTTTGTCACACATCATGTGACATAAAAGTTTACCTATTATTATTATTATTATTATTATTTGCCTCACACATCTTTTTGTTGTAAAAGTTAATCACATTATTATTATTTTTTTTGCATGCATGAATGTTGTTCATTAATTATTAATTAAATTTTGATTAATTGTTTTTTTTAAAATAAAAACGTTGATAAATTAAAATTTGCTATCTAATGAATCAATTAAATTAAAAAAATGAGAGGTGCGCTACTTGGACTGATGCACCTCTCGTTCTCTTTCCTAAAACTATAATAAATTTGTAAATATTTTTAAAATCACTATAAATTTGTAATAAAATTTGTAATCACCCCAATTTAAAAAATATACGGTTAGTAATGAAGAGGCACATCCATTGGCAGTCTTTATCCTTAATCTCAGTCATATCGCCACCCTCTTTTCATCTCATTAACCAACTGACATGTTCAACACCATCAGCACCGCCGCCGCCCCTGCCATTGGCTTCCATGACAGCCACTGGAATTCCCATTCCTCTTGCCTCTAACGTTTTCCATCCTCCAGTGCCTTGGTCTTCTGGTCTCTGTGATTGCTTGGAGTTGGAGTGCTTACTTTTATCTCATTATGTTAAAAGATAAATTATAATAAGATATTCTCTTCGTTATTGTATAATTGACCTTTTAAAGAATTTCACTATGAAATTATTAATTAGTCTTAAATTTAGGGGAAAAATAACTAAATTTTTTTCTTGATCCTAACTTTGAAATTTTACATAACATCAATAACTTTGAGGAAAGGTGTGTTTGATTGGTTGCCCATGTTTATACTCATGCATGCTTCTATAGATCAAAGTTAAGAGGGCAATATTTCATGGAGGAAAGGCCGTGCACTAATTGTTGTATCTATTTTTGCAGTAAGAAATGGAGAAATTTTTAAATAGACTTAGTTTATTAGATTAATATAATTATATAATAATATACATATTTATTAATTATTGCATTTATATCAATCAATATAGATAAAATAATTAAATATATATTACTGTTTAACTAAATTAGTTTACATATGATATGATAAATTAAGTCTATATAAGAATTTTTTGTGTTGTGTCAAGAGAGCTCAAGAATCATGGCATTGACATGTTGATAGTTTTTTTTCCCTCTTTTATTTACTCGATTTTTTTTTTTTGGATAAAATATATTTGGGGTTAGTTTACTTATATATGCATTTTTAAATGGAATATTAGGGTGGCATGGGAACATGGAAAGGCAAAAACGATTAGCTGCAGCTAGCAATGGTTCCTGCAATTATTGAAGGAGGCATGGCTAGATAATATTAATTGCTCCACTTGGATTTTGTGTTTCTAATGTTTTTCTTATATATTGCCAAGTCAAACTAAGGTGATGATATTAATCTTATTTGTTTGTTTACTCTAATGTTGTTTCGTTATGTTTGCCATAATCAAGACCGTTAGTATAATTTGCAAGTTCATTTTCCTTTCTTTGAAACACAATCATTCTGTTTAAATTATATATTTTTTTAAATATCAATCATTCATATTTCTTGTTTAACAGCTCAGAATCAGGAATGTATTATCCATCAGATATGTGCCGAAATACTGGTGGGCAAGCTAGTCTCGTAACATTTTTTTTCCTTTTAATTTTTTCTAACAGTTAGGCCATGTATTGATTGCCCAATTTTGCACCTTCTCTCCCAGTCAAAACCCTAACTTAATGTAAGACAGAGTTCTTAAAAAAAAAAAGGTTCAAAGAAAGAGTGATTGAATGAGAAAATACAGCAAGAGGTGAGTGATATCTTGATCTTCTTTTTTCAAGTGCTTCATCTGTTAGGAGAGTAATATTATTGGTTAAAGGTTTTTGGGTTTTCAAATTAATTAATTTCAATGTTGTCAAGTTTCATAAAAAAAAAAATTGCTAGGGTTGTGATATAAACTGAATTTGTTGGAAAAAATTTTCCAATTCAAACTCCACTGACGCATATTTGGAGAGAGTGAAGAATCTTATGACTAAAGTTTTTAGTAGAATTAGTTTCAAACTATAAAATAATCATAAAATAAATCAGTAAACATGTAGTTTACACAAAAATATTTTTCTGATTAATGGCTTAAAATTTTTTATCGGAGAGTGAATATATCAATAACGCGAGTAAAAAGAATGGGTTATATTGAGAGAGAGAGAGGGAGAGCATATAGATTAAAATTTGAGACACTCGTCTCTAGTCTAAATGACTTTGTAATAAAGTTAAAATTCAGAAATTTAATAATAAAAATACCAAAAGTTTAAAGACATCAGGGTATGATTTGCCATACAAAGAACATGTAGACATTATGTATGCTATTCTCTTTGTCTACTACATCACATATGCAAGACAAATAATTCTTTATCTTCATATAAAATTATATAGGGATAAGGCATAAACGGCTATCTATAATTGTTTCGTTTTACCATTTTTCCTTTTAAAACTTTTTTTGGTCCACTTAACTTTCTATATTTAATTTTTGCAATATTGTAAAAACTAGTTCGGTTAATGAACAAAAAAAACCAGCAGATCATGGGTTTAAGGTTGAACTGGAGTCGAACCGGTCTACATAGTATTTTTATAAAATATAATATGTCTCATATATAATAAAATATAATATGTCTCATACATAATAAAAATAGAATATAAGTTGTTGGAAGTCATTTCTAATATACAAGACTAATATAACATGTTTTATATTCTCTTTTTTGTATTATTTTAAAAAAATTATATTTCATAATTGAATATTTAATTAATTATTAAATATAAAGGTAACATATAACTTGAAAATATAATCAATAAAAAATCTCAAATTGTAAAAAAAAAAGTAATATAAAAAAGAAATGAGAAAAAAATATATAGAAAAAAGTAAAATGACATAGCATATTATAAATAAGAGTGTGTTAAGCCTTTAAAAATATATTTATTTTGACCAATTTAATTAGTTTGTAGTTAAATTATCTAGTTTTATAGTCAATTTTTTGGTTGAATCGGTTGAGTTGGATAAATTGGACCAAATTTAATAAATTATTTTTTTTGCAAAAAATTAAAAAATCAGAAAAACACAGTCAAAACCGGCCGGTTTGCCGGGTTTTCTCCTTGTTCAATACCCCTCGATTTTCTATCTTAAAACTGATCGGTTTGGTGGCTTGTTTCCGATTTTTCCGGTTGAACCGGCTGGACCGGTCTGATTTTCATAACATTGGATTTTTGGTTCATTCTGTCATTTGCTAATTTTGTAAGATGTTATATTTGATTCTCTATTTTCTACATGGCAAGTGTATGGATAACAATGTTGTGCGACGCGTACAGAGTAAATAATATATTTGTAATTGATTAGAAAGGCCAGCAGAATAAACTAAAAATTAAACACAAGGAACTAAGTGGATAAAAAAAATTTAAAAGAGCCAAATATAATAATTATAAGGACGGTATATGTCTTATGTCAATTATATATCACCCATACTTTTACAATATGCATCAGTGTTAACATGTTGGAATGATGCCTAGAACCTAGCTAGCTATTTGAAAATTGTATGCATGAATGTAAATGATTAAAAAAATCCGACCAACGTCCCTCTTTGACTCCAAAAGTCATATGGGTCTACTTTGTTTTTATGGGTTAGGAGCATTGTCCATTGAGGAATATTATTGAAAATGATAAGCATGTTGGATGGCAGTCCTCAAAACAGGCACACTCCTCTTCATTTTCTTCTAAAAAAAAATATTAGTGAGTTCTTGACTTTTTAATATGTATTTTGCTTAAAAAATTTTCAATAAGTTGATTTATCTGCGGGATCATTTGATTAATATTATTATTTATAAGAATTAAGAAAAATTTTGAATTTAAGTCTTTTTGTTATCATATGCTCATATTTATAAAAATTTAATATTTTTATAGTGTATGAATGACTATTTTTGTTATGCAGCGGAAAACACCTCATAATAAAAAAGGAAAAAAAGAGTCACCTTGCCTTGTCCAAGTCCACAAATGGCACATCCTCCTCTTTGAGTGGAGGAAAAATTAAGAATTGCTCCACTTGAACTCCTTTTAAAAAATATGTCTCAAAGAGTTGCTTTCAAAATGATGTTACTGGGGGGCAACCTAAAGTTAGGTGTAGATGTTAAGATGGATGTTTTTGACTTTTGCCCCACTACCTACATACCTCTGTTCCTCTAATGTCAACAATATCATCCCACACATACTTTTGGGGTTCTTTTAGTGCTAAATTTATCTACAAATTTATATTTAAATATAATATTTTATAATTCAATTTATTTTAAATTATTTTATGCTATTTATATTAAAATATTAATATTTTAATATAAATTAAATAATATAAATAAATGAACTAATAGAATATAAATATTTTGTTGCATATTATATATAGAATATTACAAAAATAAGTACAAATAACATTTTTTATTTACCTATTAACATCTTTGACCATCAAGATGGTGAATATATATAAAATTTCAACAGCTCTTTATTAAGTCATTGACCTCCAGCTTGCTTTATGGGCAACTTTAGCCATGATTTTGGGTGAATTATACCCAAAATATTTTAATTATTCAATTTATAATAATTCAGTATTTAAATTATTATTTTTAATAGAAAATTTTTTAAATTTTAATTTTGTAATATAAAAATATCTGCCGTCTAAATTTGTTAAACTATTTAACAGAATACTGACGTAAATTTATGTATAAATGTTACGTATACAAAATGGATCCCATAAAATTTTTTTATCATTTAACGAAATGTTTGATTATATTTAGTTTGAGGAAATGTGAGAGAAAGTATGAAAAAATGATGGAAAATGTGAGTTTTTTGTGGAACCCATTTTGTATGCACATAGAACTTTTTTACTAATATGAAAAGTCTACGTCAAATATTTTGTTAAATGATTTAACAAATTTTAATGACATATACTTTTATATTATAAAATTAAAATTTAAGAGATTTTTTGTTACAAATAATAATTTAGATACTGAATTGTTACGTATTAAAAAATTGGAATACAATCGTTGTAATTCACAACAATGATATTTGATAAATTCCTTGTGCACTCATTTTTATAATTAAGGTCAACCATAATTAATTAGGCTAAATTTAGATCCCTCAGGCACTTGCTAACACCAAACTATATTATAATCTAGTTTGACCATAAAAATAATTTAATTTGATTAATAATTTATGTTTGGTAAATAAATTTATTTAGAAAAATAGTTAGATTATAATCTCCTAAAAAAAACTTGTAGAAATAGCATTCAAAAATAAGATAGTAGATTATGATTTTTCTTTCCTTTTATATCCTTGTTCTTTTTATCAAATTGCATGTTATACTATAAAATTATTAAATTATATAAAATATAATTATTATATATAATATTATTTTTGAATGAATATATAATATAATTATTAAATTATTTAATATGTACATATATATAATAATGAAATGTTAGATGATAAATGTGTATATATTTATTATATTAGGATGATATATTTAATATAATTTTTATGATATGTATTATGTATAAATATTATATAATTTGTTTGTATTGTATATTTAAATATATTTTATAGAATATTTTGATTAATATAAACATATCATTTTATGTCATTTTATATTTTTTAGTTAGTTTTATTAAATACTTTTGATTGAATCAGCTAGATTATTAACTACAATTAGATTATCAGTTTGAAACTAAATTATCTACTAATAGCTAGATTATAAGTTAGTATTATCAAACATAGTCTTAACTATAATATTGATGGTGGCTGCAACTAGCAACTAGCAATAGTGGCTGTGATATTGATCATGCGTAGTGATGCACACTTAATTAATGGTCATTAGTGGATAAACTACTAATTACTGTTATCTCCATTCTAAACTAATTCTCTTTTTTTATATTGCACTTAGATTAAATATTTAATAATCTTAATTATAGGAAAAAAAAAAGCTAAATGAGACTAAATTATTTCTCAATATAGATATATTTAAAATTGGAAAAATGTATATAATTTTACAAAACTAATTAATACAGATAAAGTTAATATAAGGATAAAATGAAAAAAAAAATGTTACATAGAATACATAAAAGTGACAATTAATTTATTATTATTTTTTTAAAAAAGACAATTAGTTTAGAATAGAAAGTAATTAGGAACTCAGAAATTGCTTGAATTAACTTATTTCTTATCACGTGTACCTTTGCTTTGCAAGATCAATATTCCAAATTTCCCATATTTTTATACAGAAGACCTACCTCAATTTCTTTGCTTAATATATTATTATTTTAAAGAGTATTTTTTTTTTATAAAATAAAGAATACCTTATCGCATCTTTTAATATAGAAAATGAAAATGTTTCTAATCTCCAATAGACTATTTATATTTTTACTCTTTATTTTACTTTATTTCATATAAATTAATATTTATCGAAATGAAAAAGTAAATGATTTTTATTATAAAAAAAGAAAAAAGTAACCAATCAATGAAAAGATAGAAAATGCATGAAAATGAATATATATTAATTACCATTAGAATAGAGAGTAAAGTTTTAACTTTCTAAATTTATAAAGGCTATGTTTTGGCATTGCGTTTGAAAAAAATGCTTTTTAAAAAAAATTTATATTTTTTACTTTTTTAGAGTTTTGAAAACTAATTTTGATAGAAGCATGTAAATAGATATTTTTTCTAAAAATAGGTTTGAAAAAAACGGTTTATAAAAAATTAAAAAAATCAGTAAATTAAATAAAAAAATTCAAAACATGCTTTTAAGATACTCAGCAACATTTTTAAACACTTCCAAAATCAAATTTAATATTTATCCTAAATTTTAAAGATAAAAAATCTATTGAAATTTTTTTTAATAAAATAGCTATTTCAAACAAAGAATATAACTCGTATAAATAGCCTAGTCAAAATGTCACGTAAAAAAATAATCTTAGAATTCAAGAAGCCTAATTAAGGAAGTAGAAACAGATCCACCAATGTGAAAAGCAAATGGAAACAGTATTATTATAAATGTATCCCCATAACCAATTAAAGTTGACAAGAAACTTGCAAAATGAGAAACCTAACTAGTCAGCCGGCCACCACCACTATCCCCCACTCTTCCATCATGTCAAGCCATGTGGCCAGTTCCCAATTTCCCACTTGGCAAAGCTTCATAGGAGTACTTACCCTTATCTTTAGGGTTCAATTCAATTATATCAAAGTTTGGCTTCAGTATATAAGGGTGGTAGTGCTTGGACAAAGCACCGGTTGCCTAAGAAAAAATTCGATTTTCTTTTCAATCAAGAATAATGGTAGCCATTACAATAGATTCAAGCCTAAGCCTGCAGATTGGGAGAGATTGTGATCAACATGGGGCTGTAATTGAAGAAATAGATGGCCTAATTAGAGTGTATAAAGATGGGCATGTAGAGAGGCCACAGATCGTTCCCTTTGTTTCAACAGCAGTGGCTCCAGAGCTTGGTGTGATATCAAGAGATATAGTGATCGACAAGTTGACAAACATATGGGCACGTTTTTATGTTCCAACATTTCAGGGTAAGAAGTTTCCTTTAGTGGTGTATTTCCATGGAGGTGGATTCTGTGTTGGCTCAGCTGCTTGGAGTTGCTACCATGATTTCCTAGCTAAGCTAGCAGCCACAGCAGGCTGCATAATTATGTCAGTTAATTATCGTTTAGCCCCTGAAAATCCTCTCCCTGCAGCTTTTGAAGATGGGATTAAGGCTCTGATGTGGTTAAAGCAACAAGCTTCGAGTTTTGCCATTGATAATCAATGGTGGTCAAGGGAATGCAATTTCTGCAACATTTTTCTGGCCGGTGATAGTGCTGGTGCCAACATAGCTTACAACGTTATTATAATGCTCGGATCTAATAAAATTATAAACCCTTTAAATCTCAAGGGTACTATATTGATCCAACCATTCTTCGGCGGCGAAGCAAGAACCAATTCAGAAAATTATTCAGTAGTCTCTCAAAAGTCAGCACTGAGCCTAGAAACTTCGGATACATATTGGAGATTAGCTTTACCCTATGGCGTGAACCGAGATCATCCATGGTGCAACCCTCCGGTAAAAGGGTCGGCGAAATTGGAAGACTGTATGCAGATTTCAACAATAGTATGCATAGCAGAGATGGACATATTGAAAGACAGAAACATTAATTTTGTAAATAGTTCGAAGAACAAGAGAGCAGTTGTTCATAAAGGGGTCGGGCATGCTTTTCAGGTTCTAAGTAAATCTCAAATATCACAAACTCGAAAGCTTGAAATGATGTCTCAAATTAAAGCTTTTATTAATGATTAATGGATGAATTTATAGAATAGGATATGAATAAATTGATATGGTATTTTTTTTTAGCTTGATAAAATATTTTCAATTATCTTTCCATTTAATTAGAGATTTCCAAATGGAGTATATACCAAATTAAAAAAAAAAAGTTAGTGGATGATTTAGTTGCATTTTTCAATCTCCTCAGTGTCGCTTTTTCCTACATAGTGCGTCAGCCACAGTTAAGCTTGTACATTATTTGCGAAAGCAACTTTGGATTTTCATATATATAAAAATTATAAAATACTGTGAAAATTTGATTTTTTTTTTTTCAATGTATTTATCCGCTTTTGTATTTTGTTTTCCGATTGTAACTTAAAGTGGAATAACTCGCACAGACGGTCATTATAAATTCCAATGTTAGTTACACCTACCTTGTTTGGGTTTTTTTTTTTACAAAAAATTGGATTGAAAATTGGAATTCAAAATTTATCAAACGAGTACATTAAGCTAGAACTTATTATTCTTGTTTGTTTTAATTTTATTGTAAAATTATTTACAAATTAAATCCTTTCTTTGGTATATCTTGTACATTTATAAATTATGGTATAAAATAAATTTTGTGTTCGATATGAATGAAATATCCCAGTCAAAAATTATTTTATCCTTTTTTTACTTCATTTTTCTTTTTAATTAAGAGTAGGGGTAATAATAGCAACTCATACCCATTAATTCATCCATTTAATATAGGGTATCCGTTAAACATGGATAGTTAAAATATAAATAGATTATAAATAAATTCAATTCATTTTAATCTACTAATATATATGTGGGTTAGGATTAGGTTCATGTACCCATTTAAATCTATATATAAATTAAAAAAAAACTTACTTTTTTTACTCAAAATTTTTATGTTTATGTAAAAATTTTCAATATTATTTTTTTCTAAACTTTTTATTAAATTTGCTATAAAATTTTTATAAAAATTACTTTAGCCATTTTTAACATGTTTATGTAAAAATTTTCAATATTATTTTTTTCTAAACTTTTTATTACTAAAAATAAGTTATATGATTTAGTAGTTAATATATATTTATTACCATTTTTACTGAAAAAAATTATTATTTTTACTGTTAAAAATTAATTTTTAAAGTTTTCGATAGAATTTTTTTTAAATAATTATATATTTAAATTATCACATCTGTTTATGTGGAGCACCGATTGATACATACGAATCAAAATTAAATAAGTGAATGTGATTAGAAATTGAGCGTATTGTGATTGAAATAATACAACTACAATCAGAGTCTAATTACATATTCAAAGAAAATAAATAATTAGTATACGGACTTGTAATACCAAATTATCGAGTAAGACTGATAAAAAGAACAAAATCGTAAATTTATAATTTTTGGTCCAACGAGCAAGTTGCGAGCCAAACACACTGAAATGTAGAGCATATTAAGACAAATATGTGAAAAAAATTTTATGATAAAATTCATCCGTTTAAAGTTCCAAATTAATAAAATAAAATTCAGATTCTGGATAAGTTTTAGATATACTTTTATATATACTAAATGAGTGGATTATGGTTAAATGGGTATGAATATTCATATAATAAATTAAATGGATCATAAATGGGTTGCAAACAACCTAACCTATTTATACCCACCACCCATTTGCCACCCCCAAGAATATGCATGTACATTTAAAATTAAAGTAATTATATATACAACTATAGAAAATATACATTTTTATTTATATTGATACATACACATAAATTTTTTTCCGTCTATTTTATTATTATTTATAATAGCATATTTTCCTTTCTTAAGATGCAATAATAGTTATGCATGATTGAGAAAGAAAAATTAACAATTCTTGATAAACATGCTTGTTTTTATAATTTATTCATATTAATATTTTTGGAATTAATTTTTTTATAAGTCAGTCATGTATTTATTTTACAAATGAATACACATGGATCAGAGAGTTTAAATAAAAAATTTTCAGAATCTTCCACCCAAGGAGCTGCAGCAACAAATGGGATAAGAGAGTTTAAATAAGAAATACAGTACACTGAATTTATCCAAAAATTTTTCCTAATAAAAGAAATGATTGTCCTTAGCATTGCTCATATATAAAAAGAAACCATGTCATATATACAAATGAATGGATGGAGAGTTGACACCATTACAGACCTCGCCATGAAGATCCGAGGTCAAGGCCTAACAAAAATGGTGGATCATGGAGCGTTGTTGCAGACATGATGGAGCATAGCTACTAACCTCCATGAATATCCGAGGTCGAGGCTATTCACCATGCCCGACCCTGGAGTGTTTCATCATCCTTCTCCCTAATAATTTCTTGCTCAAATGATTATTCCATATCATTTCCCTGTAGGAATTAAACAGCTGCATATAACAATATCTACTTCTTTTCATTGGTTCTTCATGGGTTGAACCAGGATGAAGAAGATGAATTGTATAATATGATGAAGAATTGAGGCTTGTATTTATAATGAAGGTTATTAAAAAGAGGAAAAAGGCAAATGAAAAAAAAATAATAATAATAATATAGGGTGGCGGTTGGGGGTTAGTGGTTAGTTGGGGTGAACCACCGGTCTGATGTAAAATCGCCTCAACCCCCTAATCAAACCCACTCTTAGCTACCGACAGTCGCATTCTAAATATTCCCCAACACTCTTTGATACAGGTTGATAGCCTAGTGACTGAGCTCGAAATTTTAATTAAGGGTCCAATTTAAAAAATATAAAAATAAAATAATATATTTCAATTCTACTCCATAATTAGAATAGCTTAAGACAATTACAAATAAACTATAACCAAATTATCAATACGGTGCCCTTCACATAATGTATAATTAAATAGTCATAAAATTAAAATAAATTGAAATAAATAATTTTTGCTTTTATTTTTTACAAAATAAGAAATCTTTACTCTTAGTTATTTTTTTTGATACATGCTCTCGAGATTGAATATTGAATACATGACATTCGATCCCTAATTATATATTGACATAACAGTTAGTAGTTAAAAATATAAAACAAATCTAATAGACTGTAAATATAAAAAAATTACAATAAAACTCTTAAATATAAATTTTTTATACGAGGGTTTGATGAATAAACAGTAGATGTATAAAAAATATTAAAAATATAATAAAAATACAGTAAAAAATAGAAAAATATACACTATTTTTCAAAATTATCTCTAAAAAATTTGAAAAATTTCAGGAGGGCTCAATGCTTCTCTTGGCACATATGTGCATCCCTCCTGTTGATAGCTACCGATTATCACATTTTAAATATTCTACTGAAAAACTACATATTTTACTCAAAAAAAAAAAAAAAAAAAGTGTGAATACATTGACACAAAACTATTTTTACAAATATTTTACCGTCAATTGAAATTCTATCCAATACATTATAACTTAATCAGATTAATTCCGAGACAATGTTAAAAAAAAAAACCTACATATTATTCATTGGATTTGAAGACAAATAATTTCTTTGTAAAAATCATAATTTTGCATTTGTGTTTTTATTTTGATGATTTGGACTCAACCAAACAACCGAGAACAGATGATCTGATATGAAAGTATACAAAAACTCATATTAAAAAGACAATCGAAAAACCAGTGGAAACCATCCGATTAGCCATAATTCGATTGATCCTAACCGGTTCAATTGATTTACAAAATCATTTTTAATACAACAACTTAGTTGATAGTTAGATGAAATCATTATTGAGATGTTTTACAATTTGTCCAATAAATGAAAAAAAAAATAACAACAAAATAATATTAATAATAAATAAATAATTTCGTGTGTAAATAATAAATATAATAGCACATTGTCTTAACTTCCTTTCAAATGCACTTACCAGAATCTAATTTTCACGTGGCGGTGGGTACTAAGTTTTCTCACCTCTTCATATTCTAAGAGTTTGGTTTTGATAGAATCCTACACTATTTACATTAATTACATGATAATGTTTATACAGAGTTTGATGGTTTACTTTGTCAGTTTGTCTTTTTCAATTTAATTTGTTTCAGAATTGATTTTACAGTCAAACTAACATTCATTTTTATGTAGGCTAATTGCAAAACATGATATGAATTTTTAAAATTATATCAAAATTAAATTTTATTTTTTATTTAAATATATAAATTTTTAAAATTTTATCAATTTATAAATTTTGGAAAAATTCAGTTGACATAACATAAAATTTTGACAAAATTAAAAAGGTTATGCTAACTAAAAAGTTGAGATATCTTAAAAACTTTAAAGTGTCATTATTTTTATTTTTTTCTAAAATTTTAAAATCTAAATTTCTTTTTAAATTTGAAAAATAATACATATAACTATGATCAGAGTTTTTCTAGAGAGATTTAAATTTTAAAATTTTAGGAAAAATGAAAATGATAACTTTTTAATGTTTTTAAGATAACTCAATTTCCTAATTAGTTTCATAGTCAGTACAACTTTTTTAATTTCACAGGAATTTTATACTATGTTAACAGAATTTCTCCAAAATTTACAAATTGATTTGTATATTTAAATAAATACAATTTAATTTTAATACAATATTAAAAGTTCATATTATTTTTTATAATTTTATTTATTTATTTTAATTAATTGTATTTATATATAAATTGATTAAATGTTTATTAGAATTTATACCGTTAATTATAAAATAATATATTTTATCTTAGCCCCTCTCTCTCTCTCTCTCAATATTCAATCCTGAGTCCGTCCTGATTTGGAAACTACTAGTAATGCTTTCTTTCATAGTGAACTACATGAACTAAGTATATATGGATTTGATTCTTGGCATTTAGCCTACAGCTCCTGATTTAGTATGCACTTTCGCAAATCCTTGCATGGACTCAAGCCAGCAAGCATTAAAATGCAAAATCATTCAGTCTTTTTGCCGAATGACTCAAACTAAAAGCATCTTCCGGAAGTAAAGCTGGCAATTCATGTCGTATCGTGTCGTGTCTCGTGTATCCGTTAACTAAACGTATCTACATATATATACATACACGATATAAGACATAATTATACATGAATATTAATATAATTATACAAATAATACTTTATATACTAATACAATTAATTTTAACATAATTTATTATAAATTTATTATATATAAATATATTATAAATATTTAAAATATTATAATCTTATTTAATTGTATCTTAACAAGTTAAACAAATAAAATCTATTTATGACACAGTTTTTTTCGTATCTTAATCATGTTGACATAATTATGATTCATATCTGTTAAGCTTAAACACATATCCGTCTACATCTGTACCGTTTAATCGTCCCAAATTGTCTGTACCGTTTAATCGTCCCAAATTGCCAACTCTAGTCGGAAGTCCATTTTGGTAGCTAGCAGCTATTCATTCTTCGTGTATAAGATTCTTCCTTGGGAGTCCCTGTTGCTTCTACCTCTCTGCTCAATGAGAATAAATTAATTTTCATTTTCATCAATGCAAGTCTATAGACAAATAAACAAATAATGAATCATCTAGTCTCCTCTTTACATTTAAATAAGCCGTAAAATCTGTCCAAAGTTCAGCAAAAATATCAATACTTAACTAAATCCTTGGAAACCAAAATGGTTTAAAAAAATAAAATGAAACGATATATGTAATGTGAGAATACAGAGACACGTTCACATAACACACGAAAGGCTACAGCATATTATCTGAAAGCCAAAAATGGCCTTTACATGTTAGTTACAACCACAAAGAGCATTCTTGCTCTAACACTATATTATCTTCAAAAAATAGGTAAGTACTATGATTAACAGAAATTATGGCACCTCTAGCAAAAATGATAATCAATAGAACCGACAAATTCATCTCAGCTTAGAAAAGGAGCCCTGTCTAGACAGACATTGATTTATACACCGTGTCTAGCTAGACATCATAATGTTGTCAATTGCCTGAAGCGCTTGGTTGGCAAAGAAACGTACATCAACATCTGGATCCTCACCCAGCTCAACCAAAGTGGGGCGGATGCTCTTCTCCACAATCTGTTGAATAAATAAGTAGCCAAGCATAAAAAAAGTGCAAAACACAAAAGGCTGCCTGGCAATGAATATTAGTTGGATAGCATATAATTAAGAGATAATTGCAAAAAATAAACTGAATTTTTAAGGTTATGTCAAAATTAAATTGTACTTTCTATTTTTTCATTTAAATACAAACTTTTAAAATTTTATCAATTTGTGAATTCTAGCGAAACTCTGTTGACATAGCATAAAATTCCGACTAGATTAAAACGGTTGTGCTGACTAAAAAGTTGAGTCATTTTAGAAATTTTAAAACGCCATCGTTTTTGTTTTTTCTAAAATTTTAAAACATAAATCTCTCCTTAAATTTGAAAAATAATACATGTAGTTGTCGTACTTAGGAGTTGTTTAGTTAGCAAAGCAAGTAGAAATAAAAATTTTACTGTAAATAAAGTTTCGCTGGAAAGATTTAGGTTTTGAAATTTTAGGAAAAACAAAAACGATGGCGTTTTAAAATTTCTAAGATGACTCGACATTCTAGTCAGCATAACCATTTTAATCTCGTCGGAATTTTATATCATGTCAGCAGAATTTTGTCAGAATTCATAAATTGATAAAATTTTAAAAGTTTATGTATTTAAATGAAAAAATAAAAAGTGCAATTTAATTTTGATATAACCTTAAAAGTTCAGTTTATTTTTCGCAATTATCCCAATATTTAATAATTAGTACACGAAACAAAGAAAATTGTTTATAAAGGACTTACAGACTGATCAACAATGGGAATGAGGGATTGTAGCACTTTTGCCACATTGAATTTGATGTTTGGTACTCTGCCGGAAGAAATAGAATTCAGCACCCACAAATCAACGGATGACAATAAAATAAATTTATCCAATTTACCATAGTTGCTAAAGTTTCATAAATCTGCTTACCTGTCTCTCGAAGCATTGACGACCACTGGAAGCAGTTTAGAACATGTAATTTCTGCTCCCATAACAGGAGCAAGGAGTGAGATTGCACTTAAAATGGTCATCCGGTACAAATAGTGAGGATTGTTGATCATCTCCAAAACCTACATGAGTTTAGAAACTACTTTTTCTTTTAGAGGATAACAACTAGAGATACAGTGACCTGAAGCAGATTGCAAAATTTTTTCAAGTACACAAAAAAATGTTCTCAAGTGCTAATAACTCGATCGTACTTCTAAATGACCTAATAGGACATTCAATGAAATAAACATTATGTTCCCGCAAAAATCATAACCACCCTAAATTTCACGGCCACCCATTGTTACACACACAAACCAACAAATTGTGTTAATACCCAAAGCATTAGGCAAAGGTACAGATGTCGCTCAATAAACATAATCTGAACAACATTAATGAGTTGAGTTTGGACTTCAAAACAGGAAACAGAAAGCACTAGGTTGCCAATCATTGGACAATAAGAAAAAATCCCAGCCACAAGAAAATGAAAACGAACCTGTGGAATTATGTGCTGCATTGCCCACTCTGGGCCAAATTCTTCAGCAAGCCGCTTTAAATTGTTTGCAGCAGCATCACGAATTGAGTAAACCTGCAGTAAATGGTGAGGTAAGATGGTATTAGTATTATCAGGTAGAGCCACTTATCCTTCAATTAAGTTGAAAGAAAAAGATTAATTACAGATGTAATAGAACATTGCTGAGCCAGAATAGCATTAATGAATCAAACTCGAACTTTTATCCCCTCTCCATTTTTATAATCAGACATTTAAAACAAAGGACAACCAACATATATGAATGAGACTCATCTTATCTCACATATAACTTTCTCTGAAAATGAAAAGAAAATGCTTGGAATAAGACTCAATCTCTTAATTAGAACACAAAATCTAAAATTTTTCTTTCCTTCCTTTTTTTTCTTTTTTATTTTTTGATATTTGAATAACACGTATTTAAGTCGAAGTACCATCTATTTTAAAGTACAATTTTGAAAAGTAATATTAAATCCTATCATCTACTTTAAATACATTTTTGAAGAGCAGGGATCTGATATGTATCACCAGAAAATTAGGTTCTGTTACCAACAAAATTCCCCTGGGGCCTAAAGCCATACAATCCATCTTCTTATAGTCAACTAATAGCTTTCAGCATCAAGTGCATATTTCAATTTCTATATAAAAAGATCAATTTTATAGATCAATTTTATAGTAACAAGTCCTGCATGACACAAGCAAAAGTAAGAAGTAACCTATATTTATTACTGCTGTAGCCCAAAGTAACAAACACAAACCTTGTCTTGTAACCATTGCATGCAAAGAGCCCCAAGTTTATCATCGAAGAACCCAACACCCAACTGACTTGCCAATAATGGTATATACTCTATGATTGCAAGCCGAACCCTCCAATGTCTATCCTCTGCAAGCTCAACGATTGCCGGCAATAAAGATTGGGAAAGCAGATCAATTCCAATAACCTGCAAGGAAAACTTATTCCAGTATCACATATGCACAAACAGCAAATGAAACTAATTTTAAGCAGCATAAATAACGACAAGAATCTTCCAAAACAAGCCATCAGAGTAGCGGATTGAAAAGATAAGATACTATTAGATGAAGCTCTAGTGAAAATAATTTTGGGCAAGAAATATAGCCATTGAGAGATACAGATAGATGTAAATGGCAAAGGGCATTTATGGAGATCATTTACTTTGTACTCTTATATCTAATATAATAAATTTTTCAGAACTTTTCACAACCATTCTAACAACAGGAGAACCCATAAGGTTAATAAATAGACCAAGGACAAGTACTTGGCACTAGCTTTTATTATCAAGGTAGACATGGCTAAGGTGGACCTGACAATATATAAGATTGAACAAAAAACACCTTGAGTGGCGACAAACCTGATTCACTTGATCAAGCTTGCTAATTATGTTCAGGCGCACATCAGGAAATTCATCCTTCAAAAGGGAGAGAAAAATTGGAAGAAGTTGCTCAATGGTGGCATCCTGCATTAAAATCCGAATAAATTTCATTAGTCATGGGAATTGGATGAACACTAGCACAACTTAAACAAAATAAAAAAGGATTCGACAATGTCATAATAGCATGGCAAGTGGGCCATAAAAACTTGAAAAGGTCTAATGTGTAGACCAAAAAGTCAAAAACTAGAATGCAAAAAAAAAAAAAAAACAAAAAGAAAAAGAAATAGTTAACAAGATCATTAATCTAAATTTAGACAATTCATGATTGGCTCAAAAGACAATATACAAGCTTGCTTGACCTTACCATTGTCAAATGCTCACAAAATCTTAGGAATAGACCAGTGTAGTCAAAAGCGCTCACCTAATGAGCTTAAGCTCTCAGGTGAAGTACAAAATGGGTCAATCGCTTCATATACAATTAAAGTGCGCTTTTTTTAAAAGGCTATAGGTTATAATTTTTATTTTAATAAATAAAAGTTGGCGACTATAAGTCTGTTATAACAAATCATTAATTTGCTATCAATAGCTTTAAATACTGAATTCCTACATAATTATATAGATTTTCTTTTTTCTTTTTTTGAGAATTATGGAGTTTTTTTCATTATGTGAAGTGACTTTTCACAAGTTATAATTGTTACTTGATTGTGTTTGCTAATATTTATGATTTATATTTTTTAGTATATTATATTATATTACTAATAAATTACATTAGAACTTTAGCGATTTACTTCATTCAGGCGAGCGCTTTTTTTGCACTTCAAGGCGAGAGGAAGGTATGTTACCTTGAGTGTGCCTACCGCTTTTAACTACATTGGTATAGACTACAAACCACAACAAAACTATTGTGCAGAACTGATCAAGGATAGCCAATCTAACTTATCCTATTCAGCCGTTCCTGAATATGTGGAGCAGTAACAGACATAACAGTTCATCCTAGCAAAATTATGTTGCCCATAAAACTAAGTTAATTCATCAAATTCCTGTTATAAATTTTTAATTGAGTCCAATTAACATCATTTAAACCTAAAAAACATGAGTGGCACATCCAACCTTATGTGAAAAGAACAATGACAACTACTAATTTTGTTCTTTGATAGAATAATGATAAAACCATTTCTTAGCACTTATTATGTGAAAATTTATACCTTCCCCAATACAGGAGCCATTCCCATTATAACTGAAGCCAAAGCAGATCGGACATGCTGGGAAGAATCTGATGACAGTTCCTGAGGGGGGTAGATAAAATATGAAGCATTGAAATTTTAACAGGAAACATGATGGTCAAACAAAAATTTTGATATTGAGCAAAAACAAGCACCTTCACACAGGGAAGAATATGTTGAATAGCAAGTTCTGGATTTAAAATGCGGCAGAACTTTGTAACTTTGCCAGCAGCAGCTATACGTACTTCAGCCTCATTATCACGAAGTAAGCGCACATATGCAGGAACCAAATCCGTCCTTGAAAAGGAATCATCATAAAAAAAATAATAAATAAACCCTTTGAAGTACCAGATGGTAAATTAATGGTAGAGAATCAATCATAACAGTGAATCGGAAATGACCATAAAGAACACATGCATGTTAAAGCAGTGGTTCAAATTAAATATATATACCTTGTAGGCTCAGGCCCTACAGCTTCACAAAGTTCATACAGTTGATTTGCAACCATGTAGCGCACTCGCCAAGACTTGTCCTATGCAGAGATAATAATGACAAAAGTATAATCAATGACTCAAGAAATTATTTGTCTAAACCATATGGACACCAAACACCAGTAAACAGAATAGTCACAAGTCACAACTAAAGTATAAAATATTCCAAAAAACTACGACCTATGTATATCTTTCCTTTTCTCTTGCTCCTTTTGGGATCTATGAACTAAAGTGATACCTGAGAGAAGTTAACGATAACAGGAAGAATATGTGCAACACAGTCCTGGGGCTCCAACAATTTTCCAAGAGCAGCACAACCCTCAACAGCCAGTAGACGAACAGAATCCTGATCTGTGGTAAAAGAAAAAGAAAGAAAGAAAGAAAAACATTCACAAAACTCATAATAGACCACAAATTTCAAAAAGTAAAAGGTAAAATTATCTTTTCAAAACTATTAATCTATTAATATTTTATGTATTCTTGATCACTCTGCCAAATAAGAAGGAACCATAATAGTTCTAGGTTATTCAATTATCATTATCTAGGCAGTAATGTCATAATGCTTCTCCTAGTCCTAACAATGTGCCCATGTTTACGGGGAAAAAAAAATGAGAATCCACATTCTAAAAACTCAATTACCATCTTGCGTGAGATCCTCAAATATTGACATAATGTCAGTTTTCAAATGAGCAGGCTCAACTGTTGCAGCAAATTTCCCCAGATTTGAGGCAGCAGACCTCCTCACCATAGGCATGTCATCTTGACACAGCTGGCTGTATATTGACCGCAATTCTGTCTTTAATATATCAGGGGCACTTGGATATGCAATATGAAATAAACCACATGCAGAAACTCGAGCAGTAAACCATTCTCCAGCTGCCAGCCTCTGATAATAAGAAGTTAAAAAACAATTGGAATCACAGTGGTAACAAAACCAAGTTAGAACAATAAAGCATAACTCCAAGGAAGTATAGCCCAATGGATAAGTGGTATATGCTCATGCCTCTGAATAAATATATAAATAGCTATAAAGCTCTCCCTCTCCCTCCTATATAGTTATGCAAATAACTGATGTTGCAATGGTGGTGAGTGTATATGTCTGCTGGGTGGGTGGGGGAGGTATTTTGGCACTCACACATGCAAGCATATAATGCTGCAGGAGACCAAATGGAGCACTTACATGGTCACTAACATAAAAGGCCCAATAAAGAGATGTCAAGGAAGAGTTGCGTGGCCATTTAACTCTAAAAAAACATACTAGTTAATTTTCAATTTTTCCTTTCCGTAAAATAAACAAGATGAAAATATGTAGAAAAAAAAAAGAAAAGAATAATACTAAGACTGCTGACATAGGTGTCAAATATGAGATAAATAGCAGAAAATAAATCAAACAAACGCAAACTTTATTAATCCATGTATAATTTCTAAGCTAAATATTTGCACGAAATAATTCTAAAAGGACCTAAATTATGAACACTCATTAATCAGCTTTCAGTAATTCTCCAACAGACAGAGAAGGAAACGGCATTGAGCAAAGTTTTTTACCTTGACCAGGGGAATGAACCATTCAACCAAGTCACTCTCCCTCATCTGGGATCCAATTCTACACAAGGACTCCACAGCCTTGTCTCTCACACATGTTTCCTCAACAGTACAAAGGGTCTCCAATGGTGGAAGTAAAACATGGGCATGCTCCACTCCCCC
The DNA here is from genome assembly GCA_949630135.1 of Balakata baccata. NCBI lineage: Eukaryota > Viridiplantae > Streptophyta > Magnoliopsida > Malpighiales > Euphorbiaceae > Balakata > Balakata baccata. Next base: position 66,898 of record CATIWF010044830.1, read on the forward strand.
AACATATGGGATGAACACTCCCAGTTCCTCTGCCATTGCAAGGAGAACCTCATCATCATCATCATTGTTTTCACTCAGAAATGGAATTAATTCCTTTCGGGTTCGTTCCTCTCCAAGAGCACGAGCAATTGTTGACAGTCTACGGATTGAGTTTAGCCGAAGCTGGATGTCATCATTTTTTAGTTCATCTATGAGAACAGCTATTGGGTATAGGGGCTCATCAACCATAGACATTGTATCTCAAAGCCTTCTCAAATTACTGCCACACAAACCACAACAAATGCAAACTCATAAACCAGGGTGGAGAAGCCTCCTAAGAAATGATTAAACAGAATTTCAAATGAGTATATAACACCACGTTGTGATACAATTAAATTGGAATTGAAACTGATTAAGGATTAACTTCTCCAATTAGAAAGCACATCATGCTTGAAAGTTGGATCGAACAACCACAACAGCATGGCCGATCAATCAGTTGGATCCAAGGTTTCACAATTCATTATAGTCACAAGATCTCAAAGCAACTAAAATGAAAACTCCAGATCTACAACAAACCCCAGAATTCAAATCCAGAAGTTCGGCAATAAAAGCAATAATGGAAAGGCAAAACACGGGTTCTCCAACCCCAAAACCTAACGCTTTGTAAAATTTCTGAGAAAACGTAGGAAAACAAAGATGAAATTAAATGATTGGATATATAACTAATTCTCAATAGTTTTTTAATGAAAAGAAAAACGAAAAATCCAATCGAGAGCTCCAGACTCAACACATATAGTTCTGATTAGTCCAATCCAATTTCTCGACCTAGCCTAAGAAATGATGAACATCAAAAAATTTTAAGAAGTTGTTTTAAATGTAAATCTCTGCTTTTTCACGGCAACCAAAACAAAAATTTAAGGATTGAACGAAAAAAAAAATGGACTGCTCACAAAAGTAAGAGATCAAATCAGTTTTGGAAAATTCAGTGATAAAAGTAAAATGTGTGCAGTGCTCTTACAGATCTCAAAGCGCTCCTGCCGGCTTCCTCTGCGAAGCTTTGAGGTAAAATTTATGAATTTTCCTTTTATTTCAATTTTTTTTGGGCCCAACTTTTAGCAATTGTTATAGGTACATATATTATTATAAATCAAGGCGGTCCTCTAGTCGGAATCATTCTTGGTAGTATATTTTTTCGCTGGTAGAATTTATATATAGGGTAATATTTTTATAAATATTAATTATCTGTTATTAAATAAATATTTATTAATTTATTAAAAAATATTTATTATGGATAAAATAAAAATTTATTAGTTTATTGAATAAGATTCATTACGTCATTAAAAAATATTTATTATGAATAAAATAAAATTTTATTAGTTTATTAATAAAATTCGTTGCCAATAAATTGAAAATATTAATTTCGAATAAACTAAAAGTTTGTTAGTTTATTAAAAAAAATTTATTACGAATAAAGTAAAAATTCATTTATTTATTGAGATGATTTATTACGAATAAACTGAAAAGATTTATTATAAATAAATTAAAAATTTATTAGTTTATTGATAAATATTTATTAATTTATTGAAAAAAATTTATTAATAATTATTCATTTTTTATATTAATACAAGTTTATTTTATTTATCTGTGTACTTAATTTAATAGATATTTTTTTGTATTTTCATTTACAGATATAAATTTATTAAATTCTCTTTAAAGAAACTCAAAATATAATAAAAAAATCTAGATAAAATATAAAAAAAATAATAAATTGAAACAAATAGCATATAAAAACGTAAAACAAAATACAAAATAACTATTAATTTTATTTTAAAATAAAATAAATATTTATCAATAAATTAATAAATTTTTTACTGATAAATTAATAAATAAATATATATAAATTTATTTTATTTATAAAATTTTCACATATCGTAGTTTTAGTCTGTAAACTTTAATTTAAGATTGTGATTTGAAACTGAGTCACAGTAAGGCCCAGTTTGTATATATGCAAACAAACAGTAGGGGCCAGTTACATCGGACTTTCTTTTGTTTTTTTTTTTTTTTTAAAAAAAGGAAATTATAACAAAGAGAACATTGCTCTTTTAATTAAACTCTTTTTAAAAAGAAAAAATCAGGAATGCACCTGCCTGCAACTTCCATATCAAATCAACACACACAGAAGACAGATCTCGCGCCTTTCTTTGGCTTTGTCCTCGTTCTCCCACCTGCCTTTGTGCTTCAGCCTTACATTCAAAATCATGAGCCTTCTTCCCTCTGTTGATCAAACGATTCCATTCCCTCCCCTACGAACTCGTGGTTTGCTCTGGTTGAAACCTTATAATTCCAACTAGATTAGCTGTCACAAGATGTACCAAATTTGGCTAATCTATCGGCCTGTAAGCATGCAAAATTACCACCAGCATATTACTTAAGAGAGACAAGCAATATGACCACCTTTAACGTAACTTCCATGGAACTAAGCCTTTCCTTTCCTTAAAAAGATTAATTACATAGATTAAATCACTCCATATATACCTCCCTTGTAAAAGCACAATAAATAAATAAATGATCGTAAGTTTCTCATCGACTTTTGCACAAAGAACAGCGAGAAGCCATGTTAATTCCCATCCTTAAAAAATTCTGATACCTTAAGTGCCTTTGCTGCGCCAATGGAAAGTTCAACCTAGAAGCCACCGTAGGTTGGAGCCATTCATCAACCCAGAAGTTAAGACTAGTGTTCTCACCAACAAACCACTTAATATCTCCCTTCATCTCCACAAAAGAATTTTTTATTGAAGACCATATAGAAGAATTAATAGCAGAAGATCTGGGTATACCCATCTTAGTCAAAAATATTTTTCTTAAAATAGATAAAGAACAAGACCTTTCTGTAATGAGAGACCAAGATAACTTTCCAAGCTATGCATGGTTAAGATCCTCCAACCTTTTAATATCCAATCCACCCAATTTTTTTTGGCGTGCAACATTTTTTCCAAGGAGGCGTGACAAGCTTCTTCCTATCTATATTTCCGGTCCATAAAAAATCCTGATGCACTCCTCCATATGTTTAAGCAATGAAGATGGCCATTTATAAACCATAAAAGAATGTATGAACAAGCTTTACAGAACTGAATTAATTAATTTAAGCCTTCCCGCCATAGATAAGCTGCTCCCCTTCCAATAGGCAAATTCACTGAGAATTTTGTTGGCGATTGGCCTAAGCCAATGTTTTTGGAACTCTTGGCAATAACGGTGCCCAGGGACGGAGGCACGTTGGTGCCAGGGGGGGTATTGGACCCCTTGAAAATTTTAAAAGTTTTGAGAGTAATTTAGTCAATTTGGTATTTCTTTTCATATATCTATCATTTTATTTTCAACAACTATCTATATTTTTATATTTTTCACTTTATTTTTTCTATATATTCAATATTGTTTTTACATGTACTTTTTTTTTTATAAAGTCTCCGGTAGAAAAAATCAATAATTAAGAGTTTTAAAGTAAATTCTTTATATTTATATTTTATATTTTTTATAAATTTATTTAATTTATTTAACTAACGATACCCCTAATAATTAAGTTGGATCCACCTGATTCCGTCACTAACAGTACCCCTAAATAGAAGAAAGGACTCGCACTGACCTTAACTCCCAATATGTCTTTCAGCCGAGTAGTTCGCTTATTTGTAACATTGCTTCCAAAGTATATATTGAATTTTGCCCAATTTACTCTCTGACCAGACAAAGCATCGTAAAAATCGAAGACTTGTGAAAGAAGCTCAACATTTTTTTGAGAGGCTTCAGCAAAATAAGAACGTCATCTACAAATAGAAGATGTGTTGGAAAATTAACTCTCTTTGTAACACCGTCTCGTATATATTATGAGTATATCTCATAATACATATAAAGTGTTACACATTTAGTAGCTATAACATATCCAAATTTAAAATTTTTCCTATATAAATTATTATCATACTCTATGCATGTATAGTCACTTAAACTTACTTGTCTAATTTAGCGAATATATCATACACTATTTATCTCTAGCTCCTATTACATGTTTAATCATATTTTATATACTAGATTAGGCCTACAAGGCCTTCATTTTATATATCTTAACTATATCTAGTTGATCTATATCTATTTTTTTTTTTACTTTTTCTTTATTTTTGCATCATATTTCATGATTACAGAATAACAAACATAATTAATTATATCCTCATAAATAAATGCAACAAATAAATAAATACGTGTTATTAAAAATGGCCGGTCCATAATTCGGGATACAGACAGTCTCCTCTTAGCATGAGTTTTGGCTTTTTCACTATCAACTGCTACTTCAATTATATATTGGTTTCATAACCTACGTGTATATGAAAACACACTAAGTTTCTTATGACTTAATAATACACATATGCATATCAAATGTAACATGTAACATATAATCCATGACATGTAATCACGACAATGTCAAAACATTACCCATACATAGTCACATATTCGTTCAATATCTCTTTTATACATATAAATCTAATTCATAAAATACATATATTTTCTTTCTTTAATTGTTTGAATATCTCATAATCTTATATATCTAGAATCTGATATAGATATTTCACATTTAGACCGCTCGGCAATTTCATTATATCTCAATTATCAATCCACGCATTAACCTTTCAGAGGCTCGAACGTATACCAATTGTTCTCATCAATTATTCACATATCTTATTCATAAATCATTATTCAATACATATCATGTTCCATTTTCTTATTTAGATAAATAGCTCAAACCTCATTCTTGGATTGGCCGGATACGGGGTGTGAAGTAAGCGCACTCGTCCGAGTTAGTCATCGTACTTACTAGAATCTCAAGTCGAGAAGGTTTACCAAACTTGAAATATTTTGATTGAATAAAATCTATAAGTACTAGGAACAGGGACGCTTACCAAGCTTTATTCTCCTTGTCCTCACTCATAAGCTCATCGATACGTATCGCTTATCCCCTTAATGGTGTACCATCTATCCTAAAATAATTATCAGGTAGAAAAATGAACATTTATATTATTGTATCTTCTCAATTTAATCTTATTCTTTTACATTTCCTTCATTGTACAAATAGGGGTGTCAAAATAGGTCATGATATGTGAACCCGACATGTAAAATACGTAAAATTAACATGTTAGTATTGAGTTTATATGGGTTCGTGTCATAAATGGGTTGACCTGTTTATGACACGGCTCAAATCGTGTCGTGTCATGCGAACCCGTTACAATCCGTTTAATTTTTTCGTATCATATCAATCTGACCCAACTCATTTACAATACATGCAAATTTACTGAAATATCAAAAGTAATAGCCATTTTACAAAAAATAATATATAAATATTATTTTTGTATTGTATCAGTCATTTTATATCGTGTTAAATGACCAAAAAAGATATAATCGTATCGTGTTGTATCAAATGACCCAAAAAATATAATCGTATCATATCGAATCGTGTTGTGTTTGTCAAATGACTCAAAAAGTATAATCTTGTTCTACCAAATTACCCAAAAAAATATAATTATGCCATGTTCGTGTCTGATTTTATAATCCAAATATGATCCGAAAGTTAAATGTGTCGTGTTTATGTGACCCGTTTAATTTTTGTATCGTGTTTATATCAACTCATTTAATAAATGGGTCGTATTCGTGTTGATATGCTAATCCGTGTCACCCGAGTGGGTCAAAAAGACACGAATACGATACGCTAACCCGTTTTGATACTTCAATGTACAAATCACATATTCATGTTACATATCATAATTAGGTTCATAAATATGTTTCCACATGATATAATATCATACTCTATTATTTAGGCATGTTCAGCATATTTCAGACCTACTAAAATATTAATTCAACAAAGTTTATTTTTGCTGTGAATAGTATCTTTACGGCCATGAACTTTTGGCCTAATCATGAAAGCCACTACACATATATTCATAATCATGACAATTTTCAGTTTGGTTGTGAAAAGACTTAATTTTTTTTATAATCAAATTTTGCTAAAAGTTCAATTCTAATCACTTCGTAAACATATATAACAATCATTCATGGACATTTAACACAATCAAACACGAGTTTATACAACTCAAATAATCATGTTTTGGGTCCACAACCAAGCTCGACATCAAAAGCAATACATGCAATGCACATTTTTAAGTACATGTCATTTTTATGCTCATCTAACATTTTATACCTATTCAAATACTCAAATGAACTTTTCTAATATTTGAATATGCCATTACATATTTTCATGCTCATATTATTAGCCTACTTATAAAAAAAAAACATGCTTAAACTCCATTAATGTACACATTTCATTAATTCACAACTTCTCAAGTAAGAGATTTATACACATCTCATTGATTCACAACTTCTCAAGTAAGAGACTTACCTCAATTAAATCATTCATTTTCAAATACCTTAAGTGTCTTCATAGAACTTATGCATCTACCATTTGCGGTTCTTAATATAAGCACTTAAGCGTAGCTCACAATCAATTGGGCTAGTAAGTCCATAATAAACATACATAACTATTATTGCTAACTTCTAATTTGTCATCTATATGAACTCAAGTTCCATATATCTTTTATTTAATTTTACATATCTTACCATCAATAACTTTCATAGCTAGAATACCAAGTCATATCTTATCATTCATATGATATATTTGTATTATTCAAGTTCCACAACTCATTACTCATTGAAATTCTCATATCAACATATTCACATTATTCATGTTTAACTATAATATATATATATATATATATATATCATCTATAGCTTTTTAATTTTATTAGACTATTACATATTTCCATTTTTCTCTTAGTTATCAATTATTCCTATTAGCATGCCATATATCCCAATATTTTAATATCATATCATTTAAGCAAATTAAAATGTATATGTATACTAAGCTCCTATGGAGCCAACTCAAAATTCAAGCTTTAAGCTTATCTAGTCTCCTTGGTGGTTAATTCCACCTTCCAAAGGCATAATCTAAATATAATCACAACAATTTCTCATTAACTCAAACCATATATCAACATATATAGCTACATATAACTATATACTCTAATCCTTAACTCAAAAACTATTAAGTTAGGTTCTTTCTTACTTAAATTCATTTAAAAATATATAAATAAACACAATCTAACCTTAAAGGAAAGTTTTCCCAAAATAATATTCAAGGTTCCATATCAAACTTGACAATTTACAAATTTGTTTCTACCCAATTCAGGTAAATCATATAACAAATTTGTTTCGCGGAAAAAAATTTCTTGCTGCACCAAATGCTCTTGTAACTTTGCATGAGCCTCTAATTCTTGCATATGTAAAGCATCAGTTATACCTTGAATTGAAATTAAAATTCGAATTTCCCGCAATTTATCCTCAGATACCCGGACATTAGAGTGAACATTCCCAAAAGTGACTTCGTTCCAAAACCGAATTACCGATCTTAATCTTTTAAATTTAATTGACAAAGCCTGCATTGGATGACAACCCACTACGTTTCCAGTCCAATGCGCAGACACAATATTTCTTAAAGAAGGATCCGTGAGCCACATACCTTGAAATCTAAATTTTGTGATGACATTCAAATCCCGCTCAACACAGGAAACCAAAAGCCGAGTATGATCTGATTTAAATCTTGCCAAAGCACTACAATCAATTTTATTCCATGCATTGATGAATTCTGTCGTGGCCATTGCTCTGTCAAGCAAGCTCTCAACTCGATCCGAACCTAATATCCCATTGATCCAAACTTTTTTAAATATAAAATAGACAACAAATATATATATATTTTTTTTATTTCTAGAACTACATCGTATTTTATAAAACCAAATAGAATCTCAAAGGATAATACAAACTTTGAGTTAAGTTCAATTTAGTTTTGTGGTTGATAACTAATAGTTGTTGATTGATAGCCGATTCATAAAAATAGTTGAGTGTATAATTCACAAATATTCCTTATAGTAATGTATGATGTAGGAGTAACTTAAGAAAAAATGAATTTAAAATTCATTACTTCTTTGTATATAAAGCTAATTTAATGTATCTATTTGGATTGAGGGTGAAATCTGTGAATTTGAAGAATTTCATCGATTGGTTTCATTATAAAATTTATAAATTGATGATATAATTATTTTTACACTTATATTTGATTCAATGACTACAATACATAAATTTAATAATTAATTTTTAATTTTATCATTTATTAAATATTGATAATCTATTATTAATTAAGTATATATAATCCATTTCAATATATACTTAAAAATTTTAAAAATAAAATCGATTATTTTAAGATTTGAAAAATAAAAAATAAAGTTATTATACGTTATAATGTTTAATTATATTATTAAAAAATAATTTTTTTTAATAATTTAATGCATAGTAATACTATATTATGTAAAATAATAATAAAACAATTAGTTGAAATTAAATGAAAAATATTTTATGTTTTTTTATGATTAAGGATAATTTTGGATTATTATTAATTTATTATGGACAATCTTGGAATAAAAAAAATATGACAATAATAACTTATTGATCAAAATTCCTGAGTTTTGGAATTTTCCACCTAGAATGTGGGAAATTAAATGCTTAAAAAATGAAAAATTTTGATAGATGGATGTTTTTCAAAATTTATGGATTTTAATTTTTTTTAAGTAGTCAAATGATGGATTTGACATAAATTTATGGATTATTTAAAATCTTTCAATTTAAACATATTAGTCTTGTGTTTAAAAAAGTTCTAACTGTTTAAAAAAAACTCCAAAATAAAATATTTTCAATCAATAATTGTTTGGAACTCCAAATAGCGATCAACTAAAATTTATCAAATATATGTGAATCAACTGGGCACGAAAAAACTATTGACCATTACCTCAGCTAAACCAATCACTCTCTTAATTTTAGTCATGATACTAAAAATGTTAATTAATTATATTTAATGCAAGTTTAAATAAGTATGATATTTCGATATAGATCAATGATATATTTCGGTATACATTTTAAATAGGTATGTTTATATTAATGGAAATATCAACAGAAATTTCATTTCCTCTAGACTGTTAGATCCTATGAAAGTTAGAAATGTCTTTCCAACTGTAAAATTAATTTCTTGTTCTTTTATTTACAAAAATTAACCAAGCAGGAATTAATTTACAAACAAACTTCAGCCACTAAATTACTGAATTTCTCTATTAAAAACCAAAAATGTAATGATCATCTTGGACCAATTTATCAAAAAAAAAAAAAAAATGTTACTTGTTAAACCGAAAACAATTTATCAGCCTTGTCCAAAATCCAACCTTAACTTTTTCCACTGATAATGGGTCAATAGGATCCTTAAAATCTGCTTTCTCACTAAGTTCTTGAAATGCATCGACGAGGTTTTGAAGTCTAGCAACAAACTCTATCAACAATGAAGCAAATGTTGCCAAGGTTAAAGAGCTTGCACTCTCATACACTCTTGATTCCTGATGAGTTAGCACAGACCCTGGACCCGCAAATGGCATTTGTGGCCACGATTTCTTGGGTATACTTTCTGTAGACATCCATTCTTGTACTGCAGGATTGATGATACTCATGTTTGGATTCAGACCGTCCCATGTATCACTGATGGAGTTTATCACTTTACTTTGGTTGTCCTCGGCTTCGTCTTCAAATTCTTTGGGCAGTTTTTCAGCAGCCCAGCTTTCTGAATTAACAAGTAGGTAAGACTTCTGATCTATCTTCATTTGCAACTCTTCTGCTGCCTTTTGCACTTCTGCTAGAATGTCTCCTGGTAATGGCTTCTCCATCTTTTCTACTTTGTTTGCGAGCTCTCTTAATAATTTAGCCCCTTCGTTGCCAACCCTTTGTAGCTCATTCCGAAACACTTGCCTCTTTTCAGCTGGTGCCTACCATTAATAAACAGATTTAGCTTAAAAAATTGCCTATAAATTCGTGAACTTAAGATGAACAAGTTAAACCGAAATATCGATGCAAAGAAAAGTCATTGATCCTGTTATGCAATATAGATGAATAGGTACTTGCTTATATCAGGACAAATATGCTGCATAATTTCACTTTCATGTTTTCAAGACAATGTCCAGTGTTTTTATTTCTCACTTTTTCCTTCATTTCCCTTTAATAGATTTACTCCTATATTTCCATCAAAGAAAAATCAATGGCCAAACAGAATCTACAAGTCAATGACAAAGAAAATTAACAGAAAAACAATACTTCTATAAGCATTTGAGAGGCATATTTTTACCTGAATTTCTGAAAGGATGCATCCATGCATCGCCATGACCATAAATGCACAATGCCTCAGTGCTCCACTAACTTTTACATAGCTTTTCCAAGGATAACTGAACGATTTATAAGGACCATGAGGTGGCTCCCATATTGCAAAATCCAACTGCATAAACAAAGATGAAGCTTAAAAAAGATTAGCATTTCCTGTCCTCTTTCGTTCCCCGAAAGAACAATCTGCGTGACTTCTGTTACAAAACATACCAGAGAATCCTCCTGGCTACTAGATTGTACAGCTGATCTGAAGCCACTATATAATGGATCATCAGAAGCTTGGTATGTCAGGATTTTTGAAGGGACTCTCTCATATTCATAGCATTGCAGGTATCCATTGACACAGCCTAGAGAGAATTTGGAAGACAGAATCAACTTAACATGCCATCCTGGCCTAATAAAAGACGATCACGTGGCAATTATATCAGTAACAATGAATATCAAGGATCAATTCCAACCTTCCAAGGAAGTAGCAACACCATTGAAATTTTTGACAACTAATTTGTGCAGATCTTCCCCTGCCCATATTGGGAATATACAAATATTCACAACCAAGCCTATTCCAGCACCTACTGCAATAAGCAACAATCTATAGAAAGCTGTTTCAACAAATGTTGATGAACTCCCAGACACCATAACTATACAGTATGTCAACAAGAAAACCCGGAATCCATATTCATAAGACTTCATAGTGGGGTACAGCTTAATGTAACTAGCGCAAGATCCTGAACACCAGAAAAACCAGATCACTATAATTTGAGAAATTAAGGTTGCAATTCTAATCCAAAAAGAAAAGGAAACAATTATTTCAAAGTAATTTATTATTTACTCCAACCTGCAATGAAAATACTGATTATGACAAAAACTTCCTCAAAAGCTCCAGCAAACAAGGACAGCTCTGCAACGCCAAGAGCAAGCCCACCAGCAGAAAGTGTCCCCACAGCCCGATTAAATCCTTTGTTAAGCGTCGCCCCTAGAAACAAACAAATGACGATAAGAACAATAAAACCATCAGTTACAGTTAGTTTCAAATTTTCTATAATATATAAATAGTATATATACTTCTGTAGTTGTTAAATAGTAAATATAAACAAGAGTAGCACATACCTACACTGAATTCGAAAACGACAACCACAGTGAGAATAGCCCAGATCGAGTACTGATTAACATTCTTGAGTGGTTCTTTTAGAAAGATAACTAGAGAAACAAGAGCAAGTGAAAGCCCCATCTTCACAGCGAAAAAGACTTTTCGAGGATCTTTGCGACCCATATCATATAACTCAATAATAGCATCATGTATCCCATTCCTAAAGTTGATAATCCTATTAGAAACTGATCGAAAGCATCCGCATTCGTCTCCATCTTCATCACTACCATCCGAGCTGTTTAGACCAAAGTCTGAGTACCCCTTTCTGAAAAGTAACCTTTCCTTGCTCCTCTCTGTAAAACTATACCCAAAAGATTTGATCTTTGCGGCCATCTCAATCTTAAGAGCTCAGAATTGCATAAACGCAGAAGCTACGACCACATTGAGTGGGGACTAAAATCAAGCATACACATGGAAATGCAAACAAATTAGACAAAACAGAAGGGAACCATATTAAAGAGGCAAATGAGATCAAAGTAGCATATCTTGACAGCCATAAACGAAGAAAAAGGCTTGAACTTTCTCCTGTACAAGTACTTATTGAAGTTAGAGGGGAAGGATAAGGTAGGAACAAGGGCTAAAAGCATATTAAACGATGTCGTTTTCGTGTGCGCGAGATCACGAGATTTGAAAAGTAGTTATAAGACCGGTAGGCCGGCAGCGAAGTGTCAGATTCACGCACCGACCATTGCGTGTTATGCAGACGTGCTTTCATCATAATCCCTTCAAAAAATATTCATGTATCGCCCAAATATATAAAAATAAATAAAAGAGAGAGCAAAAGGCCGTCACTCTTTGTCACGAAGAGAAGCTGTTTGTCATAAATCCTAGCTGATCATAGCTTGTCCTGCGCAGCACCTACATAATTGATAACAAGTTTGGATGACGGAAAAGCATGCTTTTTAGTGATGAAGGACCACAGTGAATCTTATGAGTGATGCAAGGCAAGTCTGATGAAGAAAAACGAACTTTTGGGTGCATTATTAATTGAAGAGTTGACCGGAAAAAGGATTTCCTCAATCACAAGATTAATTATAATCATTCAACAACTTCTCAACTTTACGCTGACTCCTTGTTCTCTGCACTTAAGCGCCAAACGGCAACTTTCTTGCTGGTTTCCAGCATTTTTTTTTTCTTGGACATATGCAGGTGACCTAACATCGAGAGTGAATCCTGCTCCAGTGTTATATTGAAATAGACCAAACTTAATTTAACTCCAAAGGTTGGCTCATAGGCTTAATTTAACTGCAAATGAATAAGTGCCATATTTATGTGCTATGGCTAGAAAATAGAAATGACAGTTTGTGATTGGATTTATTAGAAGTCCCTTTGCTTTTTATTGGTATAATAAACACACTAGATCTCAAAAAAATTAGAAGTACCTTTTTCATATGCACAATATTTGTATCATTTATGGAAATTACTTATCTCCAAAACCAATGCATGGTTAGTTAAGGTGGTTTGGCAGTCTCTTTTTCCTAAGTAAGGTTTCAAATTGAAGTCTTATATATGCATAGGGAATGCAACAAGTGAGATACTCGCAAAAAATGTCATATTCAATTTTAAACCCTATTATATATATACATATACTCATATTCGTTCTAAACTCGATTAGTATTCAATTAATATCCGAACTCATTTAATTACCTGTTTATCATTAAAAAATTTAAAATAAAATAAAATTCAAACTAAATAAATAATTAAAAATTAATAAAAATATACAAACAATTTATCATAAATTATTACGAAATCAAACAAAATAAAAATTCAATACATTTAAATTAAAATAATTCATCAAATTGTATAAAAATAATATTAAAATAATAAAATTTGAATATTCTACATTATGATAGAAAAATTATATTTCAAATTTTCAACTCTCATCACATTTTTAATTCAACAACATACAAAAAAAATAATTAATTATATCATTACATTCAACAAATTACAATAAAATAAATCTTATATATATAATTGGATAGTGGGCATCCGATGACCTTTACCCGTATCCATCCTAAAATTCTAATAGAATTACTTATTACGCTTTAAATAGATTCGGATACATATGGATACTTGCAAAATCCATACCCAATATCATTTTTATGTATGCAGAAAATCAGTGTAAAAATAGCTTCATTCCATAATTGGTCAATAATTAGCTCGAACTGATTAGTCAAAGCTCATAGAACATAATGGATCAATAGTTAGCTCGAACTGATTAGTGAGAGCTCATACACTTTGGTAATGAAAAAAAAGAAAAGAAACTGTATTGAAACAAGGAGCAGTTAAGGCAATACCATTATTTAAATTCCTGACTCAACAACAGAGTTTGATGATGCCATGAAGAAAGTCATCAACCTAGAAGTTTCAGAACCTAAAGCATCTAGACAGAGTAGCACAGGATCCACTCTTATTTTTATCAATTACAAAGTCTAAATCTAAAACAGGCTCCTTAAATGCTGCCTTTTCACTTAGTTCTTCAAAAGCGTCAACAAGACTTTGAAGCCTAGCAACAAACTCGATCAAAAGGGAAGCAAATGTAGCTAAAGATATGGCACTTGCACTTTCATACGTGCTGCATTCGTCGTCTTTAATCCCTCTGCCAGCCTCAAAAGAGAGATGAGAAGGCCATGGAGCTTGTTTTCTAAACAAGTTACCGGAAGAGTCTCTTTCAGGCGAAGAAGAGGGCCAAAACCTCAAATCCAACACAGTTTCACTTAACGACTTTAATCCCAATTGCATATTTCCAGTCTCCTTTGCATTTATATGATTTTGGGATTCTTTTAATTCGTTATCTTGCCTTTCTGATTTCATTAGAAGGTATGCTTTTTGGTCTATTTTTCTTTGAAGTTGCTCTGCTGCTTCGTGCACTTGTTTTAGTATGTCTTCAGCTCCTAATTTTTCCATTTTGTCTATTTTGTTTCCGAGCTCAAGTAGCACTTTGGCAGCTTCTGCTCCAACTCTCTGCAGCTCATTGTGAAAGACTTGCCGCTTTTCTGCCGGTGCCTACACAAATAGTTTGCAACTTTCTAAACATTCAATTCCTAGCAGGCATTGCTATAACTATTGTTATCTGCATCTTATAACTACATGTACAAGAAAATTTATCATTCTGGAAAAATACATATTTTGGTCTCTGAACTTTAAGAAATTGAATAAATTAGTTCAAAAAATTGAATAAATTTCATAATTGAGCGAGTAGATTAGTTCAAAATAGTTAACAGAGTCGATTAAATATTTTTTAGTTGAAAGACTCAATTGAACAAGCTTATAAAGTTTAATAATCAAAATATTACCTGTATTTCTGAGAGAATACATCCATGAAGTGCCATGACCATAAAGGCACAATGCCTCAATACACGACATACTTCAGCATAATTTTTCCAGGGATAATTAAACATTTTGAACCGACCATGAGGTAGTTCCCAGATAGCAAAGCCAAGCTGCATTCATGGAAATTCAAGTTAAATAATTTTCACATTCTTATGAGCTGATTAGGTAGTATAGCAATACCAAAGTTTCTTCTTTGCCTGTGGATTCCACTACTGATCTGTAGCCATTGTAAAGTGGATCATCATAAGCTTGGAAATTGAGGATCCTCGAAGGAATCCTCTCATATTCCACACATTTCAAGTATCCATTAACACAACCTGAACAAACAAAATCAGAAAGTATATATATATTGATAAGTGAGCCAACAATGTCCCTTATTGGAAAAATATAAAGATGATTATGGGCTGATAGTATGAACAACATTTCTATGGGTGCGAGGTTTTTTGGATAGAGTCCAAAAGCAAAAACCACGAGGGCTTAGGTCCAAAGTGGACAATGTCATACCATTGTGATATATGCAGAAGTAAATCAACAGTATACAATCTTCACTGACCTTCTAATGAATTAGCCACATCCTTGAAATTCTTGACCACCAAACTGTGTAAAGCATCGCCTGCCCAGATGGGATATATGCACACATTTACCACAAGACAAACACAAGCCCCAATTGCAATTAGCACCATTCTAGTTACAACTGCCTCTGTATATTCTCTAGTCCTGTTCCCAGCTACCATAAGTATGCAATAAGTCAATACAAATACTCGAAATCCATACTCGTAAGGCTTCATCGTCGGATACAGCTTCAGATAGGACGCCAAGCATCCTAGTTAACACAAAGATTGATGCAGAATCATACAGCAGGAAACTTGCCAGAGAAAGTAAATCAGTCAGTAGAAATACAAACCTGTAATAAAAATACTGATGATAATTACAACTTTCTCCCATTCACCAACCAGCATAGATAGCTCAGCAAAGCAAAAAGCAAGCAATCCAGCGATCACAGTACCCAATAGCCGATTAAATCCTTTTATAAGTGTTGCACCTAATTGTGCAGAAGATTGAAGACTCTAATCAAGAACTGTGAATCATGGAGGAAAATTAACTTTGTGTATGGTAGTAATTAGTACCTATGCTGTATTCGAACATAACGATGACTGTTAGTATTGCCCAGATAGAGTACTGAGAAATATCATTGAATCCTTTCCAGAATATGAGCAAGGATACAATTGCAAGAGCCAATCCCATTTTGATAGCAAATATGATCTTCTGAGGATCGGACCGACCCATTTCCCATGCTTTCTTAGCAAAACATTGCAGCTCATTCAAAGGCTTCCTGATTTTTCTACTTAAAAAAGTAAGGCATGAATATTTACTTGTCTCATCAACATCTCTAAAACTGCCCAGAAGAGGCTGCCTTTCATTGCTGAAATTGTCTTTATAGTTGTCCATTTTCACTATCTTGTTTACTTCCTGTCCTTTTTCCCTGGAAAACTAACTCTGTGTAGCAGCAGAAGAAAAGAACAGAAGTTGAGGAAACATGGATAGATGAACAAAACTACTAATGACAAAATTTTATTAATTACCATGGCAGAAGCTGCAGCTGATTAGAATTTCTCTGTATGAAGATTATAGTAGCAGAACTAAGGCTTCAGTTTGAGTTCTCCATGCAGCATGGCATTAATTATTAAATATTTCTCACAGCAGATACTGAGCCCACAAAAAATTAGTAACCCCTTTATCCAAAACTAAATAAAAATTTACCAGTGGTCGATAGCCAGACTTTTTTAATAATCTATCATTTATCTTCTTGGAAATTTAGTGGACATAGTGTTCTAAAACTCTCACATCAGTATCCCCTGCTTTCCTGGAAAACAAACACAACGAGTGACAATACTAGCCATTATCATCTCTTTCTCATAACTCTAAGTAATCAGAAATTTTTAGATATTATTGATATATAAATTCAATCACACATTAATACGTATTTAATTATTTTATATACATTGGCTATTGTGAATGCAACACTCAATTAAGTCTACATATATATCACTATCTAATTAGATTAGCACACAAATGACATGGTAGACTGAGTTTACCTAAAAAATGTTAGTATTATTTTATGTATATATATGTTCTCTTTTATTTTTCATTTTGTGAATGCTGCAAATTTCTATTTTATTACAATAAAATTCAGATAAAAAAATTAAAAAACCTAATATAAAAAAAGGTAACTAACACTTTCTAAAAAAATTATGTAAACTTAGTAATTTTTTTTATATAACAGAAATAACGGAAAATTCTATATAGCAACCATATTTTTGTGACATTGAGTCTTACATTTTGACTTCCTATCAGTTACCCAACAAAAATTATTTTCCCTATCATTTTCTCATTTAAACATTTTAAATTATTTGACGGCTGAATCACCAATTACTTTTTCCACAATTGAAAATATGGAAAGTTAAAAAATTCATAAAAATTGAAAAAAAAAACATGAAAGTAAACAAACGTTTATTTTTTAGGGAACATAATTCACAAGTAAACAGCTGACCAGTTCCTAATTTCTCTTTAGCAAAAACATTAGAAACAACAATAGAAAAATAAAAAAAATTTATATACACTTACTCTATTATGTTATCAACAGATTAATTCAATCATACAATAACATGTATTTAATTATTTTATTTTTATTCATTGATGTGAATACAACATATATACATTTCACTTTATATAATCAATATAGATGACATAATAGATTGAATCTAGTAAAGAAATTCCCTAAAAAAAAAGAGAGAAAACAAGAAAAGGACCTATTAAATTTTGAAAATTTCACTAAGACTAAAATTCAACACATTTATAAAATATGAAACAACATTAAAAAAAAAGAAGTAGAAATTACTATAATTTTGCTTCCTGATAAATGACATCAAACAAAGGAATATTTCTAGGAAATTTCTTCTTGTTGCAATAGACTGCGGCCTCTTGTGCAGAAACATCGGGCCAAGGAAATTTCGTGGTTCTTTCCATTCACCTTTCAAAGCATGGTTTCATTTGTTAATCAAATTTTCATTAGGGCTTGCGTATCGCAATGAATAGACTTTTTTCTCAGTTTAGTAGGAGGTCCAATACCTATCAATATTAATAGATGACGGTGAGAAAAATAAAATTCAAAATCTTTTCTAATTTTTACAAATGAAAATATCAAACTCTAAAGAAGAGGAACATTAGGGCAGTGAATAAACGAATTTAGAATATGTATTAATTTTAATACAGTGTATTAGATTTTAGTAGAATTGGAGTATAGGTCTTTAGGTATTTATTAACTTATACCCGCTATGTTATAAGAGCATCCCTAAAATGCTCATAAATCACTTCATATCAATTGTCTCTCGAATTTCCTCCTTACTCATATTTAGTGAGTTTCATATTTCCAACAGTTTTTTTATCTTTTTTTTTTACTTATTTTATTTTCTAAAATTTACATTCTTTATCCTCAAATTTAAGAATCATAAAAAGCTCATAAGTAATATTTTATTATCTATCTTTTCTCTTTTTTATTTTTTTCTCTAACTCTCTCTCTACATTTTTTTATATATAGTTTTATTAATAAAAAATTAAAATAAGGAGTGAGATAATAAGTATTGTTGGAGTGCACACAATTTTCAAGACAAACTAAAATAAAAAGTGAATTTTTTATAATATAATAGGAAGTGAAATAAGAAATATTGTTGGGGATGCTCTTTGAGCATTTCAAACAATACTCTTTAATTTGTCTTGAAAATTATATGTACTCCAACAATGTTCTTTATTTCACTCCATGTTTTAATTTTTTATTAATAAAACTATCTAAAAAAATGAAGAGAAAGTAAAAGACAAAAAAAATGAGAAATTCTTATGTAAATCGGATCTATTAGATTAAGCCAATCATATAATGACATGCATTTAATTGTTTTATTTTTATTTTCACATCAATCAATGAAAATAAAATAATTAAATACATGTCATTGTGTGATTGGGTTAGTTTACAAATGACGAGGTAGATCCGGTCAATTTCTCAAAAAAAAAAGAAGGAAAGAGAGATGAAAGAACAAAAAAGAGGAAAAATAAATAATAAAATATTGTTTAAGAGCTCATTGTGACTCTTAAATATGAGGGAGAATGTAAATTTTAGGGAATAAGATAAGTAATGAGAAATATATGAAGATTATTAGATGACATAAAACTCTCTAAATATAAATAAGGAGAAAAATAAAAAGATTGTTAGAAATACTCTTATATTATAAAAACTCAACTCCCTATTTTAATTTTTCTTGAAAATTGTGTGTATTCTAACAATACTATTTATTCTAAATTTTTATTAATGTAACTTTTTTAAAACTAATATAAATTTTTTTATTAATATAACTTTATTGAAAATGAAAGAAAAGGAAATAATAAATTATTAACAAAAAAAACTCTTTGTTGCTCTTGAATTTGAGAAGAGATAATATCACTTTTAAAAATTATAAATAAGAAATTTAACTTTAAGAGGTTATTGAATGATATAAAATTTGTAAATATATGTAAAGAATAAAATAAAGATATTGATAGAATTGCTCTAAGAGTAATGGATATAGTAGCAAGAAACGATGTGAACTTGCCAAAAGAATAATACGAAGGCTTAAATACCGAAAAAAAAAAATCCAATTTTTGGGATCATAAATAATTTTGGTATAAACTATCAAAATTTGCATAAAAACACTTAAACAACGTTTATTTGAACAAAAGTATTTTCCGTTGAGAATGTGCGCTAATGGGGCAACGAATAGCATATGTGGCGTGTCGGACTTAAAAAAATTTAATAAAATATTTTTTTTTAAAGCCACCTAAGACGCAAACAACAAAAAAAGAACCCGACGATGCCCAGTGCCTCATCTTCCAGCGTCGCATCTATCCGGCCTATCCTCCCTCCTATCTTCTTGACTCCTTCTCCAAGGGCGTGCAAAGTCTCCAAGAGTGCTTCTAAGCTCTGGAAAATATACAATGTTAATAAAGAAAATTAATTTTGTTAAACCGAATTAAAACTTGAAAATGTGTGATTAGGTTATACCTCGCCGCTTGCAGTAGTATGTTACTAAACAATGATAATCACCGGAATATCATGGAGTATATGAAACAATTGCTGATGCACTATGAGATAAAGAAATCCTTGATTGGCATACAAAAGAAAAGGAAAGAGGCAAGAGAGAGGAAAAGAGTGAGCAGGTTTAGGGTTTGCTGGAGCGAAACCGTTTCAAGATGGCAGG
>CATIWF010044835.1:0-41954 GCA_949630135.1 Balakata baccata
TATCATGGACTTTCATTAATCAGTTTAAGATCTATATCAATTCATATGCAAATGAATACTAATATAATGAAAGAATGCCTTTATGAATGTGTACACTAAGTGCTTAAGGCGATTGCCTTTTGGGCACATCTCTAACAAATAAGTTGATAGCATAGGACTCAATAGTTACATGTAAAATGTAATTGGTATGAGATGCCTACCATTCGCCCTAAGTTGGCTTGTTGTGTTTCCCTAAAGTCATTCTTAGCTAGATTAGGTACCTACCCACTAAGAGAATTTCTAACAAGTTCTCTCGAGTTCATAGTAAGGCCTATGGATTCGAAATAAAATAGTGGGATCCATAATGCATTATATTAAAAGACCTAATATCATGTATTCTTGCACATATCTCTAACATGATCTTATTTACATCTAGGTTGTCAGAATCATGTCATCTAATGTGAATCTCCACTCTATTCTTGAGTCAAACAAATTTACTGGCCCTAATTTCCTAGACTGGCTAAGAAACTTGAGAATAGTTCTCAAGGCTGAAAGAGTAGTGGATGTCTGTATGAGGTGCTTATTTCCCCATTTGTTATTGATGTAACTATTGTCATATAAGAAGCATTTGGATGACAGTGAGCTAGTAAGCTGTATTATAGTAGCTCCTATGTTGCATGAGCTTCAAAAGTAGCATGAGACTATAGATGCAAATACCATAGTCTACCACCTCGTAGAGTTGTTTGATGAGCAAGCTCAAACCGAGAGATATGAGATATCAAAATTGCTCTTCCGCTCTAAGATGGTTAAGGGGTCATCTCCAGTGCAACATGCACTGAAGATGAATGACTATATTGAGAGGTTGGGGACTTTGGGATTTGTGATGGATCATAAATTAAGGATAGACTTAATTCTCTAAAGTTTGCCTGATAGTTATGCACACTTCGTGTTAAACTATCAGATGAACAAGATTTCACCTTTTATCCTTGAGTTGATCAATCTTCTTGAGCCAGCTGAGCCATCTATTAAAAAATAATAAAAAGCTGAGATGTTGGTGGATTCTTCTGGTGTTTCTAAGTAGAAAAAGAACCAAAAGTAAAGGAAATCCACAAAAGCCAATGGTAGCATCAAGAAGAAGGCCAAAGAGATTGCCTCTAAAGGGACTTGCTTCCATTGTGGTAAGGATGACCATTAGAAGAGGAAAGTTTACTTGGAGTTCTTGAAGAAGAAGACATATGATGCACCTTCAACTTTAGGTATTTATGTTATTGAGATTAATTTTGTTTTTAATAATAATATTTGGGTATTAGATACTGGTTGTGGCTCACACATATGTTGTGACATGCAAGACCTAAAGAACAATAGATAGCTCATAAAGGGAGAGTCAAACCTGGGTACTGGAAATTGAGCAAAAGTTACTGCTTTAGCCGTAAGGACATATGTTTTGATGCTCCCTGGTGGGTTTGTAATAGAATTAGAGGATTGCTATTTTGTTCCAGTACTTACTAAGAATATTATTTATGTTTCTTGCTTAAATATAAAGGGTTTTCATTTGACAATAAATAGCAATAGTTGTTCTATTTTGTTAAATGATGTTCTTTATGGTACTGGCACACTATGCAATGGCATTTACATACTTGATGTATCAAAGTTTATTCTTAATATCAATAACAATAAAAGACAAAAATTAGATAATCTCAAACTATCTTATTTATGGCATTGTCGCCTAGGCATATAAGTGATTAGCGCATAACTAAGTCACATAAGAATGACAACTTGGGTTCATTTGATTTTGAATTATATGACATATGCTAATCTTGCTTATTAAGCAAAGTGACAAAGACACCTTTTAATGGAAATGGTGAGCGTGCAAATGGATATTAAACCTTGTATATTTAGATGTATGTGGCCCATTGACTATACCCCCTAAGGTGGTTATGCATACTTCATTACCTTTATTGATGATTTCTCATAATATGGGTATGTGTATCTTATAAGGTATAAATCTGAAGCCTTTGAAAAGTTCAAAAAATTCAAAAATGAAGTAGAGAAACAACTTGGTAGAAGTATCAAGACACTTAGATCCAATCGAGGTGAAAAATACTTAAGCCAAGAGTTTCAAGGTTATCTTAGGGATAATGGAATATTGTCCTAATGGACTCTGCCTTATATACCACAACACAATGGTGTAGTAGAAAGAAGGAACTGAACCTTTTTAGACATAGTGAGGTCAATGATGAGCTTTACCGATCTACCTAAGTCATTTTGAGGTTATGCACTAGAGACTGTCGTTCACATACTAAATAGAGTCCCTTCAAAGTCAATTGACACTACTCCTTATGAGATATGGAATAAGAAGAAACCTATACTTTCATATATGAAAGTTTTGGGTTGTCCAACTTGTGTGAAATGGTTAACATCAGATAAGTTATATGTTAAATCTAACTGATGTATGTTTATGGGTTATGCAAAAGAATCGTATGGATATCAATTCTACCACCCTTTAGAATAAAATATGTTTGTTTCAAAGCATGCTACCTTCTTAGAGAAAGGGTTTCTCCTAAAAGAAGATAGTGGGAGCAAGATAGAACTTTGAGAAGTTCAGGATGCACAGATAAATGCTGATCAACTAGCCGACCCGAATCTATCACTCAAGAAGATGAAGTGACAGCAACACCTTCGGAAACACAATCACTTTATAGGTCTAGTAGGATTTGATAAGTCTATGTGAGATATGGATTTCTCATAAATGATAAGAATAATGTATTACTCATAGAGAATGATGAACCTACAACCTATGGAGAAGTTCTAAAAAGTTCAAACTCTAATAAATGGCTAAAGGCTATACAATCAGAGATGGATTCCATGTATAAAAACCAATTATGGACTTTGGTTGACCCACCTGAAGGGATCAAGCCTATTGGATGCAAATGGGTTTTCAAAAAGAAGACCAACATGGAGGGTAATATAGTTACCTACAAAGCTAGGCTTGTGGCAAAAAGATATTGTCAAAAACTAGGGATTGACTATAACAAAACCTTTCTCTAGTAGCTATGCTTAAATCCATTAGAATACACCTAGCCATTGCTGCTCATTATGACTATGAGATATGGCAAATGGATATGAAGATAGCTTTCCTTAATGAGAATCTAACTAAGGAGTTGTATATGATACAACCTAAAGGCTTCACATCCAAAGATGGCAAAAAGGCAGGCAAGCTTCAAAGATCCATTTATGGATTGGAGCAAGCCTCCAAGAGTTGGAACATTCGCTTTAATAAGACAATCAAAAAGTTTGGTTTCTCACAAAATACAAATAAACCTTGTGTTTACAAGAAGGCTAGTGGGAGTGCAGTTGTTTTCTTAGTGTGATATATAGATGACATATTGCTCATAGGAAATGATGTCTCTATTTTTCAATTAGTCAAAATTTGGCTATCAAAGAAATTCTCCATGAAAGACCTTGGAGAAGCTACCTATATTTTAGGGATAAAGATCTATAGAGATAGATAGATCTATGAGGTTGTTTGGTCTTTCACAGTCTATGTACATAGATAAAATATTAAATAGGTTTAACATGGAGCAGTCTAAGAGATGCTATATTCCAATGAGTAATGGAATTGCCTTCTTAAAGTCTATATGTCCAAATACACAAGACGAATAGGCTCACATGAGTAGGATTCTATGTGCTTCAGCTATAGGATACACCATATATGTTATGTTATGTTTTAGGTCCGATGTATCATATGCTCTAAGTGTCATAAGTAGATATCATTAGACCCTGGTGATAATCAATGGATAATTGTTAAGAATATTCTAAAGTACTTGAGAAGGACTAATGATGCATTCTTGGTTCATGGAGATGGTGAGCTTTTGGTAAGATAGTATACTGATGTCAGCTTCCAAACTGACAAGGACAATTACAAGTCCTAATCAAGTTATATTTTCACTCTAAATGGTGGAGTAGTTAGTTGGAAGAGTTCCAAATAGGAAACGACTATGAATTCAACAATAGAAGTAGAGTACATTGCCGCTTCTAATGCAGATAAGGAAGTAGTTTGGATCAAGAAATTCATCACAGAACTAGGAGTGGTTCCTAGCATTATTAATCCTATACTCTTATATTGTGACAACAATGGAGCCATTGCACAAGCAAAAGAGCCACAGTCTCATTAACGATCCAAAAGCGTGCTTAGTCATTACCTCCTAATTAGAGAAATCATAGGTAAGAACGATGTAAAAGTAGAAAGAAGTATGACTCACATGTACTTGCCTATGGTATTATGTATAAGGGCGATTGACTTTAATGCAAGTGAGAGATTGTTAGAGAGGTGCTCTAAAGGCAATCACCTTTAGCACTTGATGTACATATTCATTTATATAAAAAAGGCATTCTTCAATATTTTAGTGTTCATACATTTGAATTGATATCGATATTAAAATAATTAATGAAGTCCATGATATAATACATAGTATGAAGGAATTCATGATGCGATCATTATAATGAGATTCCTATCATATGTAATTATGTTTATATCTAAATCTCCCTAATCATAGGATTACTAAGAATGGATATTGTTAGTCTAGATAAACTAGCACATGTTATGCTTCTTGAATAGTCAAGTGGTTGATCTCATAAGCTATAAATATGAGATGTTTAGAGCTAACATATGGATATTTACTAGTGTAGTCAAGTTCACTAGATGACCTACTATGAGATAATCATATGGATCATCTATTTAATATCAGTGATAATCTCGTCATGGCAAGTGTGCATATAACCTTAGTCTTGAGGTGCTCAATGCTATCTTAGATACTAATTCTATCACTTTGACCTTGTTCCTTATTACCTCATTAAGGTAGCTCATAAGGAGATGATTGGGTACAAATTGAAGTATTCAAAGATAGTTGAGTAGTCAACAGAAGATTCATTACTCTTGATAGAAGGAGTGTATACCTATGGTCTATTGTGGAGATCATTGTTCGAGAATCTACGGCCGAAATGGAAATGAGTTGAAAAATGTCTTCAAGTGCATATCTATATAGTAATGAGTCTCATGCATAAGAACTAACATCATTCAAACTAGGTGTGATGTATTCAGTCAAGTGGTGGGAGTGGACACATAATCCATACTATAAACCGAATGAGGTATAATGGGGTGAAAGGATAATTTGCACATATACTTATCGATGGAAGGGTTTGAAATCAGACCACTGACCTTTCTAGTCAATTAAGGGTCATGATATATGGCTAGACACCTCTTATGATTTGTTTAAGTTATATGACAATTTGAGTGCCTAACATAGCCGAAAACCTATTGAGTCACACGTATAGAAGAGTATGATGAAAGAGTAAAATATTATTAGATTTGATCCAATTTAAAGAGAGAAATTTCATGTTAGAAAGTGTCATGGATGCAGAAAAGTTCCGCGAGTGCAACAGAGTGCATCGCAGGTGTAAGCCATCGATGCAAAGTTGCCTATGGATGGGCCAGTGAGTTGGTGGGCCCCCATCGTGGGTTGCAACTACTTAAAGGCCAGCATTAGGTAGTGCTAGCCACATGTAGTGGCCTGTATGCACACAAGAGCCTGCGTGTGGGCTAGGCCTACCCACCCCATTCCCCCTTTGCCTATTCCTATTTGATTTTGGGTAATTGGAAACCTATATATATATAGAACAAAATTAAAGTAGCCATACACTTGAGTCTTCTCTCTTGATTGATCTTCTATACTAGCACATTGGAAAATTGATCAACTATTGTCGTCATCTGTTTCTTGCATTCTCTTCAAATGGAAACTATTAGAGACTTTTCAAAGTTTGGAAAATTGTGGTTTGCTACAAGCCAACTTAAAGGCAAGAGAATTGAAGAATAAAATTGAAGGTAAATTCTAAAATTATATTTGATTGCACAATTGATTATGAGTTCCATTGGCGATCCTCGGTTTGGTTTTTCAAAAAAATTTAAATTATGTTGTGCTTATATATGTGATACATAACTAGAAACCTAACTGCCTCAACCAAAGGAAGTAATGTGTCATTACCTGCTGGATAAAGCAAATTCCCAACAACGAAAGCCTAGTTCTCGATCGAGAAGCAGTATCTACAGACAACATTTAATGCACTTATAAGAGGAAATTAGAAAGAGTTATGATACCATTTGTAACGGCTAATTGGTTGGTGACTAGTATAAATACCCCTACCAAAAGGTCATTTATGATACCTTACTAATTCTTTAACTGCCAAACTCTTACAAATTTATTTCTCAATCTCATTTCATTAGTTACTTGTTAGGTTCAAGTGTTAGCCTTAAACACCTAGGTTAATCTTGTAATAAGGGCTTTGTGTGAGAGCTAAGTTGCAAGGATTTTGTTGTTATGTTATCCATTAAAATACATGGAAAATTTGGGTTGAGTGTTGCCTTTAGGAAAACACATAGTTGGGAGTGATGTAGCTAAAACTCCATTTGTAATCTAAATGGATTATATTAGTGAAACTCTCAATTGCGATTGGGGAGAGGAGTAGGATTTGTTAACACTTGAACCTCTATAAATCTCATGTGCAATCTTTTTTCCCTCACTCTCTTTAATTTCATAACTCATTTGCAAGAACTTTTAATTCCTCACTAATTCATCTCCCTCTTTTTTTGGTGATTATTTGGACAACAATTGGTATTGGAGTAAGTTCTAGTATTCACACCTAACAAGATCTAGCAAATATCATAGTAGCCAATGAAGAATTTCAAAGCCTTAAACCTTACTTTGATGTGTCCAACTATGGTCATTGAAAGTTTAGGATGGAGGCATATTTGGATAGCGAAGGAGCAGACGTTTGGGATAGTGTTCGTAAGGAGTGGAAAAACCCAACAAAGAAGAATGTCAAAGGCGAAGAAGAATTCCTTCCAAGGGATCATTAGTCAACTTTGTCTTACCTCTCCTAGCATTTGGAACATTAAAGAACTACCACGAAGGCACCAAGAAATTGAGGTATAAGAAAATCCAACTTCTTATGACCGAATTTGAGCTCTTTAAGATGAAGGCAAATTAGTCCATCATCGATATGATAAATCGCCTCCTTGCCATCATCAATGGAATGAAGAAGTATGGAAGACAAACAAGCTTAAAAGATGCCAATAACAAAATTTTAAAGAGTCTTCCTATAAGAGATTATGGCTTAAAGGTGATGGGTATATAAAAAGCCAATGTGGACTTAAGCACTATTCCTACTAATATGCTCATTGGTAAGCTTCTCACTTATGAGATGGCTCTTGCTAAAGACAAGGAGCATGAACAAGAAAAGGAGAGGAATAAGGCATTAGTACTCAAAGCAACTTCCACCTCTAAAGCTCAAGATGTAGACCTCATTAGTGATGTTGGGGTAAGTGAAGAAGAAGGTGACGTGATAACCATGCTATCAAGGAAGATGTAGAAAATAATAGTAAAAAAGTATGAGACTATAAAAAAACTACAAGCAAAGGGCTTCAAAGATTAAAGTTTCCTCATCCATCTTAACAAGTACAAGTAGGAGATGAAGTGCTATGAATATTGCAAAAAGGGCACATCAAATTAGAGTTTCCAATGCTCAAGAAGTACAAAGGCAAGTCTCACAAGGATGGTGGAGACAAATGCTACAAAGGCAAACGAGATGCTCCTACATCAGGTGATGATGAGTACAGTTAAGAGGAAGTGGCAAACTTGTGTTTCATAGTTTCGGAGGATAACTCTAATGAGGTAGCTTCTACTTCTCATTCTCATGCTTTACATTCACGTGATGATGATGATTTTGATAGTGATCTCATTGAGGTCATGAGCTTAAAAGTAGTAAACACAAAAAGAAAATAGATTTTTATTAAAGAAATAGTATAAGCTAAAGGATGATTTATCTAACTTTTAAAAGGTTATAGAGGGGCTAAAAACTTTCAATGCTTCTCCTAAAAAGTCATTGGATGCGATTTCTTCTAAACCCTCAGCCAAAACTTTGCATAAAGAAAACAATGATTTGAAAAGCGAGGTTGAGGAGTTAAGACTTTCTATCTCTAAATTTCACAAGGGGAAGGATAATTTGGATAACCTTAAAGCATGTTTGGTATCATAGTTTTGGAATAGTAATAGGATTCCCATTCCAAATTCAAGTTTGGCAGCTTATTATTGTTTTTTATTTTCTTTAAGAATATGATTCCAATTACTCAATATTATAGGAATCTAATTCTTTAATTTTTTTTTGTGGTATTTGGAATCTCACACCCACTAAAATCAAATATATCATAGTTATACATGGCCGATTTAGTACTTTTTGATATAAAAGATTAACTTGGTACTCTTATATTTTATGTTTATATTTTCACATCTTATTTAAATTACTCTTGATTTGATTTTTTTCCAAATATAAACATGAATTATCTAAATTAAAATTAAAAATTTTCAGTAAATTAAATTAATAATAAGCTATGATGTAAAAAGAATTATTATGTAAAAATAATATATACATATATATATATATATATATTATTGATTTAATGCATAAATAAATTCATAATTTGATTTATCTAATATAGAATACTGCTGATTTACCAAAAAAGAAAAATTATATTGTTGTTTTTTTTGTTGTTTGCTATATTTATTAATTAGAACTTTCTAAATTTTTGACATACCAAAATGTTATTAAGATTCAATTTATATAATTAAGTCTAAATTTTATTGAACAAACAAAAAATAATATTCATGATTAATCTAATATTTATAAAATTAAAAGAATTCTTTTTTTTATTTTGTGAATTTGAAGGGAAATTGTAATAAGTTTCTTTTTCTTATTATTTTCCCTTTTACTGTCTTTTAGTTATCATTTTTTTCTTTTTTTTTTCTTATCATTTTGTTTAAGAGCACATGTTGTGTACAATTTTTGAAGATTGCAAAACAAAATATAAGTGACAAAAATATCCAAAATCAATTATATATATATATATATATATATATAAAACTATTAGAAACAAGGTGATTATAAAAAATAATTAATTTTGAATTTACCAAACTTAAAAATAGAATTCCAACTTCTATTACATGAAATGCCAAAGAGAAATATTGGAATTCCAAAACTCCAATTTAGGAATAGAATTTCATTTCTTATTCTTGTGGTATACTAAACATGACCTTATTATATCTCAAAGTCCTTCCTTCGTGAGACATAGCTTTGGCTTTAATAGGACATCATCATCATCATCATCTCCACCTACAACTATTTTTGTTAAGGCCACTACACCATAAACCTCTTCTCTTGAGGTAGTTTCCTTTAAGGCAAAGAATAAGATACACACAAAAGCCCTTACTCAAAAGAAGAGTAGCAAATGCTCACTTGGCACAGGAGAAAAACCTCAAAAGGCCAACCATACCTTATTGTATAAGAGGCATGCACCTAGAAAAATACCCACTTCACATGATTGTGTTTATTGTTGTACATCACTTTATGTTTCTAGCAAAAAGGTTATGAGGCCTAAACCTTATGCAAGATGGTAAGAATCCTTCAAGACTAAACAATGTCATTATTGCATGGAGTTTGGTCACATAAACATCCATTGCAATGTTAGAAAATTGCATTGGGATTCTTCTAGGACTAACCCCCAATGGCCTAAGTTTGTTTGGGTACCTAAGAACCAAACTTGAATTGTTATTTTTAAAGGTATGCCTAAAATCCACAAGCAAAGAAAACGTATAGCATTTGGAGACGGGAAGCAAAAACCTCTTTACACACATCAAACATGTAGATGGTGGTAAGGTCACCTTTGGAAATAATGCTCAGGGTAAGGTAATTGACATTAGTTCCATAGCTATTGATGGTATTTCAATTATATAGAAGATGTGATGCTTATTGATGGTTTGAAACATAACCTTTTGTAAGGGAAATCAAGTCATCTTTAGCTCTAATGAATGTCTAGTGACCTCTTTAAATGGTCAAGAGATATTCAAAGGAGAAAGTGATGACAATACATACATAATTGACTTACATAAGTTGATTAATGTTTCCTCTAATTGTCTTGTGTCTATTAGTGAAGAATTCTGGCTATGGCATAAAGGCTTGGATATGAAAGCATGAATTTAATTCAAAGCCTTAGTAAGGATGAACTAGTAGATGGGCTATTGAAAGATAAGACTTATGAGCCATGTCAAAAAGGGAAGCAACACAAATCATCATTCAAGCTAAAGAACATTATAAGTACTTTTTAGACCTCTACAACTATTGCACCTTGATTCGTTTGGTCCTTATAGAGTTAATAGCTTAAGTGGTAAACACTATGCATTTGTCATTATTGATGACTACTTTAGATTTGCTTGGCTAATTTCTTAGCTCATAAAAGTGATGCTTTTGCAAATTTCAAACAATTTGACAAAAGGGTCTAAAATGAAAAGTGATACTTTATGTCCAAGATTAGAAATGTGTTAGAGTTTGCACATGCATTTCATACACATTTACGCAGCGGAAATAAAAATTTACAAACTCCAAGGAGAAGAATTAACCTATGTAGCCATGAACAATTAAAACTATCCTACAGCAAAAGTATATTACCTTTCAAAATGAGTACCCTTTCTTTGATTCTCTTCCTTACCAGGTTGTATCAAATCATAGTAATCATTTAGGATCACCTATAATGGTAACCACGCGAAGGGAGAAATGAGAAAACCGTTTAGGGAACGAGTTGGATTAATCTATTGTGCTAGCAATAGAATTAATCCTTAAGAGAAGAGGAGATGAATTAATTGTTTAATTATTTATGCAGCAACTCCTGAAATAGTCTGAAAGAGGACTATTTATAGTCCACATCGAATTAGGGTTCGTAACCCTTGATCATAAAATCCTAATCAGATTAAAATTCCTAACCTATCACATATCCCAATTGGGAAACTTATTTTTTGCCCATAAAACTACCCATGTCGAGCGAGTCCCGGTCGGGAAACCACCTTTCCTGATTGAGACTTGGTTATGTTTAAATCCAATAGCTATTTCCGATTATGACATTCATTTTCCTGATCGGGACCTTCGTCCCGCCCGGGAACTACGTTCCCTAATGGGAATGTGTCTGGACTTGGATTTTCTCTCACTATTTTGGATCTGATCCAAAAGCCCATTTCACTTCTCTTTCACACTTCAATGCGTGTGACCCATTAGGTTCCAGACTATGTTAGCTACTCGGATTAATACTTAATCTCGAGCAGATTATGAGCAGTATCTAGCAATACATCATGACCACCAATTAGCTAGAAAGTAGTGGTTTAATTATGAACCTTTCCATAGATAATTATTCTCGCAATTCATCATTTCACCATTCTATACCCCACTCAGTTCAGAGTATGGACTCTATGTCAGCTTTCACTAGACTAACTATATCACATCTAGTCTGAGTGATGTTAGGTCTTATCCTGAGACTCATTACTCTTACAAACATATCACTGAAGACCATCTTCATGATATTTCTACTATGACCATAGATTCCTAAGTAATGATCTGAACAACAAACCATGGTTATACCCTCCTTCTATCAAGAGTGGTGAATCTTTTATTGACTACTCAACTACCTTTGAATACCTCAAGCTATACGCAATCACCACCCTTTGAGCGACCTCTCCTTAGGTAATAAGGAATGGAGTTAAAATATAGGATTAGCATT
Source organism: Balakata baccata (assembly GCA_949630135.1). NCBI lineage: Eukaryota > Viridiplantae > Streptophyta > Magnoliopsida > Malpighiales > Euphorbiaceae > Balakata > Balakata baccata. The sequence continues at coordinate 11,633 of CATIWF010044835.1, forward strand.
TAAGATAACTTTAAGCACCTCAAGTCTAAGGATACTTGCACCAAAGCTATGATAAGACTATCACTAACATAGAATAGAGGATCCATGTGATAGTCTTATATCAGGTCATCCAATGAACATGACTACCTTAGCAAACATCCACATGTTAACTTTAGACAACTCATGTCTACATATTATGAGATCTATTACTTGATCCAATCAAGGAGTATAACATGTACTAGTCTATCTGGATTAACAATGTCCAGTCTTGTTAATCCTATGACTAGGAAAAATTTAGATATAACCATAATTACACATGACAGGAATCTCAATATCATGATCCCTTCATGATTTCCTTCATACTATGTTTATATCATGGACTTCATCAATTAATTTAAGATCCAATCCATTCATAAAACAAATGAATATCAATTATGTGAAGATGCTTTTATTCATATAAAATGAGTTTGTACATTAAGTGCTAAAGGTGATTGCCTTTAGAGCACCTCTCTAACAAAATGACCATGGAAAAAAGTTTGAAAATGAACATTTTGAAAATTTTTGTTTGTAAAATGGTATTTCACATGATTTTTCCACTCCTAAAATTTCTTAATAAAATAGGGTAGTTGAAAGGAAAAATGGAACATTGGTAAAGATGACTAGAACAATGCTCTATGAGTATGGTTTACCAACCTACTTTTGGGTAGAAGCCACTAATACCACTTATTACATTTCAAACCATGTTTTTAGAAAACCGATTTTAAATAAAATATCTTATGAGCTACGGAATGGAAGAAAACCCAAGATCTCATACTTTAGAATATTTGGTTGCAAGTGTTTTGTATTGGATACCAAGGACAACCTCGGGAAATTTGTCTCAAAATCGGATGAAGACATTTTTCTTAGTTATTCCACCTCTAGCAAAGCTTATATGGTCTTCAATAAGAGAACATTAGTTGTAGAAGAGTATATGCATGTTAATTTTGATGAAACTTGTAAGCTTGATCTTGGGAAAGGTAGTGCTTTGGATGGTGTTATAAGTACTATGAAGAATCTCAGCCTTGATCAAGAGGAGAATGGAGAAACATTAAAGAAGGATGATCATGAGGAGGAACAAAAGGAGTAACATCAAGAAGAAGTTCAACCTCAAACCCAAAAGGAAGGAACCAATGAGCTACCAATGGAGTAGATGTTTATAAGAATCCACCCAAAGAAGCAAATCATTGGTGACCCTACAAAAGGTGTGAGTATTTGTTCCAAGATCTTTGATTTTAATCTTACTTTTTCTCTCAAATTGAGCTAAATTCTATTGATGAGACTTTGACTGATGAGAGTTGGGTGATTGAAATGCAAAAGGAACTTAACTTATTTGAGAAAAATAAGGTTTGGACCTTGTTCTAAGACTTAAGGACTACCCAATTATTAGTAGTAAATGTAACTATAAGAACAAGTTAGATGAGGGAGTTAATATCATTAGGAACAAAACTATATTGGTTGCCAAATGGTATAACCAAGAGGAAGGCATTTATTATGATGGAACCTTTGCTCTAGTAGCAAGATTAGAAGCAATTCGCATTTTGTTAGCATATGCATGCTATTTGAACTTTAAGCTTTTTCAAATGGATGTTAGTGCATTTTAAATGGTTTTATATCGGAGGAAGTTTATGTTGAACTACCTTCCGGTTTTAAAGATCATGCATTTCCAAACCTTGTCTTTAAGCTCACTAAGATTATATATGGATTGAAGCAAGCTCCTAGAGCTTGGTATGAAAGGCTTAGTGCATTTCTTTTAGACAAATGCATTTTCCAAAGAACAATGTTGATAAAACTCTTTTTATTAAAGAGCATGAGCATGACACTTTGATTGTTCAAATTTATGTTGATGATATAATCTTTGGGTCTACTAATGAATCTCTTTGCCAAGAGTTTACTAAGTGTATGATTAGGGAATTTGAGATGAGCATGATAGGAGAGCTCAAAATTTTCTTGGTCTTTAAATCAAGCAAAGCAAGGAGGGCATCTTCATCAACCAATCCAAATACACACAAAATGAGCTATTCTAGATATTTGGAATGGAAGGATGTAAGAGTGCTAAGACTCTAATGAGCACATCGATAAAATTGGACAAAGATGAGAATGGCAAAGCTATTGATGAAAAGCTTTATAGAGGTATGATCCGATCAATTCTTTATTTAACCGCCTCTGGACCTAATACCATGTATTATGTTTGCTTGTGTGCTAGATTTCAATCATGTCTTAAGGAATCTCATTTGCATGTCGTAAAACATATTATGAAAGATTTTCATGGCACAATGCATTTAGGATTATTGTATCCTAGGAGCACATCATTTCATATCATTGGTTTTTTAGATGCCTATTATCTGATAGCCTATTAGATAGAAAAAACACATTTGGAACTTATCACTTTATTGGTGAATGTTTAGTTTCTTGGTTTACCAAGAACATGTTTTTGTTACCTTATCAACTGCCAAAACAGAGTATGTGGTGGTGAGTGATTATTGCACTTAAGTTCTTTGGATGAAACAACAACTCAAAGATTAAGGCCAAGTGATTGATCACATTCCCATCAAACGTGACAATACTAATGCAATAAATCTTTCTAAAAATCTCATTCAACATTCTGGAAGTAAACAAATTGACACTAAACATCATTTTTTAAGGGATCATGTCCAAAATGGTACTGATGTGTTAAAATTTATTGACATTAACAACCAATTGGCGAATATCTTTGCCAAGCCTCTTAATGATGAAAGGTTTTTTTTATAAAAAAGGAGTTTGGTATGCTTGATGGAATCACATTGGTTTGAAATGAATTTTTAGTCATGCATTTGCATCATTCATATATTTTTGTGCATTATGATGTGATTTGTATACTTTTATATGCTTGATATATATGTCATGCCTTAGATTGTTTATATATGTGATTAGGTGAAAAAGTTTGAACATTTGTATTCATCAAGTTTAATTTGATGAACTTTAAGGTTCAAATGGTTAAGACTTTCATACGATCATATTTTATATGTCACACAAAGATGCATAGGTCTAAGTTTTGTATTGTCTCTTTTAAATTTTTTTGTCTTGTAATTCATGCTTAGGAAGGTGTTTGCTGATCGAGAATTGTTTTGCTCTCGCAAGTCCTTCTTTCTCGCTCATGAGATTTGTTTGGCTCTTTGTCATTGCTATTTTTTTCAAACTTCATACTAGGAACCTAGTTTTCAGCTCGCGAAAGTTCAAAATTTTTTTACCACTGTACTTGTTCAAAAGTTCATGCTTGGGAAGACATCCTTCGTGCATAAGAAATAGTGCAGAAATTCAAATTTCATGACCGTTAAAGGGTTCGCTCTCGAGAACTTATGTTTTATGATCGTGAACCTCTCAATGACAGCTTTTTGAAAACTAACATAAACCATTTCCAAAGCATCATAATTATCCATTTAGACCCTCAAACGACTATATTCTGTATTCTTAGCCTATAAATATCTTTTTTCTCTTTCATTCACTCTCTTTTTTGCATTACATTTCTATCTTTCAAGCTTTCTCACTTTAAAACTTTCTCTCAAACATTCATCTTCTTCTATCTTCTTTCAATCTTCCATGGCACCCAAATTTGTAACCTCCAAAACTCGTGCCTCCAGAGGCAAAGGTGTAGCAACCTCCTTTAACTTTACATCTTATAAAGACATCTTGAATATATAATGCCCACAAATAGGGCTTAGTTGTAACATATGAATAAATGACATATGAAGGTATGAAATGGCATGTTTAGGAAGTTAGGAAAGTCAATTAGAATATTAAATATGCATGAGATGTTAAAGCATGAAAGTGGCAAAAGTAGTAGAAATGTGATTATGTGTTAAGCTTGTGTTCATGAACGAGGTGGTGAACCCATTTGTGTGACAATTTGAGTTGGTATAACTTGTTTGTTTTGATTGTCTAATGCCTATGGATGAATTCTATATATGTTTAGAAAGTGTTTAGAAGTGGAATTGCGGTAAAATTCGATCATAGGAACAAGTTATGCCCTTTCATAACCAGTGTCACAACCATGCTGAAAACTATCATGACTGTGAAGGATTTGTTCATGGCCATTTTTTTTTTTGCATAATAGTTCACGGCCAAGGCAAAAAGTGTTATGACCGTGAACTTGGCCGTGAAAGGAATTGCTATAAATAGTTTAAGCTTTGTTTATTTCATTTAAACCCAATCCAAAATGCCCTAAAACCCTAGCAAAGCCCCAAATCCTTAGAAAACTCATCCCCTCCATGATTTTGATGAGTTTTAAACTCCTAAAAATAAGATTTACTACTAAAGAACAAGATTTGTAAATGAATTTGAGAGATTCACTAAGGAAGAAGATGAGAATGGAGAGAGAAAGTATGGAGCTTGAGGGAACTCAACTTTTCCACTAAGTCAACCTTATTTTCTTTCTCCTTTGGGTAAGATTTCATGTTTCCCCTCCTCTTTTAACAAGTTTGTGGTTGATTGATGTGATTTACCCGAATTGGGTAGAAACCCATTTGCAAATGGGTAAGTTTGATATAAAACCTTGAATATTCTTTAGAGAAAACACTTTAAAGGGCTAGATAGAGTTAATTTATATTTTAATTAATGGATTTAAGTAAGAAAGACCTTAGCTTGATGGTCCTGGAGTTAGGGTTTGCAATATATGGTATTATATAGTTATAGAGGTTGATACATAGTTTGAGTTAATGAGAAATAATTGCGATTATGTATAGGAGATGTCTTTGGAAGGTGGAATAAACCACTAAGGAGGCTAGGCAAGCTTAAGGCTTAGATTTGCTAGCATTTTAATTTGCTACGAGTTGGCCCCATAAGAGATAAGTACATATGCATTTTAATTTGGTAAAATGAAATGATATGAAATTTGTGATAGATGGCATGTTAATTAGAAATGATTGAAAACATATAATGAAAAAGAGGATAGAAGTTAAAGATTGAGTGAGCTTAAAATTATGGTTTTCTTATGTTTAATGTACCAAAAACCTGGAATATGTTAATATATGACTAATGACCCCATTGCAAAGTAATTAGCTATGGTGGATATGATAGATTGCAATTACGATTAATTGATAATATGTTAGATTACTTAAGGGGTCAATGGCATAATAAGTAACATTAACGGATAATGAATTCTATCAATTGAGATTAATGAAATAAGAATAAGCTACATATGAATAGTGTGTATATGACTATTAAAGAATTCCATAAGTAATGGTTATGGAACATGAATTCATCTATATGGTCAATAGGAATCTAGTATTGATGATTATGCAAATATGCTTGTGGTGTTATTAGCTCAACTAGATGTAAGTTAGATTAAATGTCAAAATGGAAATATGATAAGTATGCAGATGCATATAAGTTCAATGAGGGCACTCAAAGTGCTTGAAAGAAGTGACTTAATAGAGGTAAGTTTCTCACTTAAGAAATTATATTTATGATATTTTTGCTTGTTGATAGGAAGGGCTACACTTAGATAGCCTTAATGCCTTATATGATACGTAAGCATGCTTGTAGCATGCCAAAACACATTTATATGTTAATATATGATGTCATACAACATGAAAACATGTTACGAACTTAAATATGACTTAAGAATATGTGACAATATGCTATGCACATGAATTGAGGTATATGCGAATATGATGAAAAACAAAAGAAATGTAGTATTAATTGCCCATTTCTCCACATATGGACTAGAATTAGGATAGATGGTGTACCATTAAGGAGACTTACGATATTGAACTAGTTATGCTTTATTAGGGACAAAGTAGCTTAAGCTCGTGGAGCGTCCTTGATCCCATTTATATACAGATGATACATCGTAATCAAACAAGGTGGCTTAAGCTTGTGGAGTGCCCTTAGTCTTGTTTACACATAGAGCATATATCATAATCCGTCAAGGATGCTTAAGCTCGTGGAGTGCCCTTGACTGGAGATCATAGTGAATAAGATGGCTTAAGCTCATGGAGTGCCCCTATTTCACACCCTATATTCAGATCATCTAGGAATGAGATTTGGACTAATGACTAGAAATTGTGATATGAAGAATATTTGTATGTTAAATGGGATAATGAATTGAAATGTAAAGTGACATGATTATAAATATTACGAGAAAGAATATGCTAATTTTAGAAAAGATATAATCTTGAGCCTCCAAGAGGTCAATGCGTTGATTGATAACAAGGGACACTATAGTAAAGGAAAAGATATGAGATCTATGGATCATACACATATATGTAAAAGAGACATAGAATGAACATGTAACAATCGTGTGAATAGGAAATGTTTTGACATTGTTGTGATTACATGCCATAAATTATGTAATTATTTATTTTGTATGATATGCATATGTGTGTTACTATGCTATAAGTAGCTTAGCATGTTTTCATATGCACGCAAGTTATGGAGCCAATATACAATTTAAGTAGCAGTTGACAGTGGAGATGCCAAAGCCCATGTAGAGAAGACCATGTAGACCGGACTTGAACCAGACATAGTCATAACATGCATTTATTTATTGCATTCGTTATTAGGGATGTAATTAATAATGTTTGTTATATTAAAATTATATGTTACGATACAAAGTAAAAGAGGAAAAAGAAAAAGAATAGATATAGCTCAACTTGATATAGCTGAGATACATGAGATGAAGGCCTTATAGGCCTAAACTGGTATATAAAATGTGATTGAATAGGTAAACTAAAACTAGTGATAACTAGTTCAGAATATATTCGATACGTTAGATAAGTAAGTCTAAGTGGATATACATATATAGAATATAATAATAATGTATATGGAAAAAAATAAAATTAGACATATTAAAGCTACTCAGTCTATAACACTTCTTATATGTTGTGGGACATACTCATAATATATGGGATGGTGTTACAGAATACCTTCTCTAAAGATGAAAAGATTTGGTTCCACAAGATTACTAAGAAACCCTTTCTCTCCAACAAAAACATTGATCTAGATGATATGGAGAAACTTCATCTAAGGACAGAACTTGTGGAAGTTCTTGAAGAGATATGATGGATGAATTTTGTGCTTCCTATGGAAGATGGCTATGATCAACTCACAACTGAGTTTCTCTCTACTCTTAAAGTAAGTGAAGATGCCAATGACCTTCTAGGCTTTAATGAGGTTCGATTTCGGATGTTTAGGCAAGCCAAGAGATGACCAAGAACTAATTTGCCATGACTTTTGGCTTCAAGACTCAAGGTATGCTTAATGATGTTGAGATGCACATTTCCCATACCACCTTTTGGAAAGAAATTTCCCTTGAGATCATCTTGACAAGTTCTCAAATTCTAAACACTTCAAATCCCTCCTTCACTTCATTCTACACCAAATCATTACCTTAAGCATCAATGCAAGAGGTGATAGAAATGAAAAGGTGTCTAATGATGATTTTTTTATCTTTATGCCATGATTCACCACAAACCCACCGAAATAGCCCTATTCCTCCTTGAAAAATTCCAATCTATGGCAAACACCACTCAAGGAATCATCTCTCTTTATGCTCAAATAGCCTTGATTACTAAACACAGTAGCATCATGACTGAGGAGAATACCCACCTTCTTATCTTTACCAGCTCTAAATTTGAAAACCCTTTTAACATTCAATATTTTCTCCATCGTAAGGTTGTATAAAGGCATTGATGAATTCATCTATGCATATGGAGAATATGGTGCTGAACAAAGCTCTTGGGCTATGTCAAAGAAAATGGCCCATTTGTCCATTGGAGTATAAGCATCAAAAGTCCAAGAGGAGTAAGTCCAAAGAGAGTAATCACAAGTGCATGATCCTCAACCTCTCTCAATGCAAGATGTTTATGACTTGGTGTAATGCCCACAATTTAGGACCTAGAATTAATGTAGACCTTGGAGGGTATTTTGGTAATTAAAAGTTTTATTGAGCACAACGTCTCATTCAGGATTGAAGTGTCACGATCGGGAGAGATATCCTGATTGCACTCCAGTTTCCTGATTGGGAAGCGTGTCTGGACTGCAAGTTATAAATACACATTTTTACGCCTTTTTTTTGTATTCATTAGAGTCCTAACTGCCCCCACACACAAGAGCATAACCAGAAAACCCCTATTTCACCCTTCATTGATTTTCTCTTGTTTAAACATAAGAAAACACAATTGGGATTGGTTTATCAAAGATTAAACAAGGGTTTTTGTTGTTTTTCTCAAGAACACAAGTTTGCTAAAGAACAAACCCAAAAATTGAGTTCTCCATTTATGTTCTTATTATTCCAGAAGTGGTTCAGTAAGTATTTAGATCTCCTACCACTCTTGGTTGGGTTTTAATTGATTATTATTATAAAAGTTAGGGTTTTTCCAATGTTTTGATATGGTTCCTTTAAGAACAATATGTATAGAACAGTTTATGACCCTTGGCCCATATGTTTGATGTTAGGGAATAGAATAGAAGGTGGAAACGGACATCAGAACCTGAGAAAAATGTTAGAGTGAGCGTTTTTTGCTTCATTTTTAGAGATTTGTACATATAATCATGTTTATTCATTTTCTGGCTACATGTTTGCTAGTGCCTAGGAATTTTGGATATTATGTCTCTATTAAATGCCATGAATCTTTATGTGAATGGGTTGGAATTGATTATATGGTTTTAAGACATGAATTATTCATAACTTTCATGTTAAATTGGTATAATACGAATTAAATGGATCATGGTCTATTTAAATGATTTATGATGTTCTGGAATTGTATTGTGCCTTTTGAATTAAGAGAATTGGAGATGGCATGTGAAAACTGAGTTTTCACATGAGTGGAGTCCCAATCGAGACTCATACGACCCCAGGCCTGTACATCCCTGTAATGGGCATGGCCAGTGGCACATGGCAGTAATGGCACACTACAGCGTGATAAGGTATATACATATATGTATAAAATGGTGTGATGCTAGTCATGATGATGTTGAATACGAATACCTAATCAACCATGATTTAAAATGGGAAAAACATAAATATGTTATAACTCCATTGGATATGATCATAATGATATTATGCCCTATGTGCTATGTGACATGAGATAAATGGATATGTATATGATGATACATGGATTAGGATGTGATATGAATATATGAATATGTATATGATGACATGGAAGATTTTATATGAATCAATTATTGTGGTATAATATTGAAATGAGGATTAACATGATGATATGCTATAATATTCATATTATTATGCGATATCATGGAAATGCTATTATGATCATGGAATATGGTTCATGCAATTAAAGGAAAAGACCTTTATGCCCTTACTTGTACTAGATCTGACTATGGATAGATGACATGCCATTGAGGGTGGTTACAGTACTGTAGATTTATTTCATGCATTTAATTTCGGGCAATTTGGCTCTAGCTTCGAGAGCACACTTGACTCGGATACAAATTTATACAGTCATGGTTAGGTGGATAGGGTGGCTTTAGCTCTGAGAGCGCCTCTATTTACAACCTGTATCCGGTAGTCTAGTATTGAGTGTTCAGGCAAATTAAATGAAATAAACGGACAAAGGAAAATTGTTTTACAATGAATATGATTACATAAAATGGCTTCTGCTTGTTATTGTTTAATGGATTGATTGGCATGATCACATGATTATGATTAACATGAATTGAAGTATTAAGAGTTGTGTTATACCATGAATAATATGAATTGAATTGTATGACATGTATGATAGAATTTAAATGATTATATGTGCCACTAAGCTTGGATAGCTTAGTATATGGGTTTCTTGCATGCAGGTCGGGAGCCGTAGGAAGAGTTGACACAGAGAAGCTGAGCTAGTCAAAGCATTCAAATTCAGAGTCAGCTCATTTAATCATGCTTTACTTTATATACTCATGCATTGGGACAATTGAATATTTCCATGTTATTTATGGTTTTATGAACGGTTGTAATAAGTTGGGTGTGATTAGCTCTGAATTTCATATGACATAATTTTACCTTATACTATGGTTATATATTGTTATGATTAGACAGATGTATGGTATTGTGATTTGTTTAACTGGTATAGTTTAAAAAGAATAACTGGATATAAATTGATAGGAATTATGCAGTAACGCTCCTTTGTATAGTAGTTTAGTATGCTATAGGGGAGGGTGTTACACTTGTAAAAGATATCCTTCAATATGATGAAGGATATGATGATGCATTTTCACTTGGACATTCAAGGCATTCCAGGTGCTATGGGGATGCAAGTTTGTCCAACCACCTTTGAAGAGGAAGCACCATTTAAGGGGGGGTATCAAGGTGATAAAGAGGAAGATGATGGAGAAGGAGATGCCTAACACCTAGACCTTTAGCCTTTCTCTTTGTGTCTTTTGTTGATTCCTGTTTAAGCTTTAAGTGTCTTAATTTGTGATAATTTAACTTTTATGATCAAACATTTGCATTATGTACCGCATTTTTTTCTATTTTTAACGAATTGTGTTTGTTTTTGCTTTATATCTCTATTTGCTTCTCCTTATTCCATACATTTGGTGATTGATATGCGTTATATCTTTGTTGATCTTGCCAAAGGAGGAGAAAAATGAATGTAACTTAAGTAAAAATTGATTTGAATTTCAGATTGGCACTAAGTTAAAAAAAGTTACCTTTTCACAACTACATTTGATTTAATTGTTGAACATGTTAACATGTTTAGTTTGCCTTGAAACTTCATATGCACCTACTTCAATACTTGAATTTCAGTTCTACACTATCAATTGTTATTTTTGCTTAGTTTGATTGTCAAAATAAAAAAGGGAGAGATTGTTGACATTAGGGTGACTAATCTCTATTTTGACATTGACAATCAAATTAAATAGTACTAATTTCTTTAGGTGTAGTTTTGATAGTGTATCGGGTTTCAAGTTGATAGGAATTGATTTACCTCCTTGAACAAATTAATCAAGTCTTGAAAATGCATAATTACTGACTATTAGTTATGACTTGCGCACAGGAGAAGTTTCACAACCGGGAATATGAAGTTCTGGCTCAGGTAAAATGCCTTAAAACCAACTTGACATCTAGAAGATTTTTCCATTCGAGAAATAGAACATTCTAGTTCGGAAAGAAGATTTTCCCAATCGGGAAAAGATGGCTCACATCTGAGAGATTCAAAAAGTCATGTTGGAAGGCACCTCTACCATGAAGTGCCACATTGCCTCCTAAAGTCATAACGGCTACTTTAACTTTCACACTTTACTATGGGGAAATCTTTTCCAACCAGGAAGTGCACGATTCTAAAGATTCAAAGCTATAGGTAAATTTCCAAGAATGACCATAAAATTGAACAGGAAAGGGTTATTCCTACTCAAAAAAGAGGACTCCCGACTAAGAAATTTAGCAGAAACTAGTCGTTGGAACCAAGATTCAATAAAAGGAAGCCACGTGTCATTACCTGGTGCACAAAGCAATTTCCTGACAGCAAAAGCCTAGTTCCCAACTGGAAAGCAGTTTCTGTAGGCAGCATTTAATGCACTTATAAGAGAACATTAGAAAGAGTTATGACACCATTTGTAATAGCTGATTGATGGGTGATCAATATAAATATCCTACCAAAAGGCCATTTATGATACCTTACTAATTATTTAAGTGTCAAACAGTTGCAAATTTATTTCTCAATCTCATTTCATTAGTTACTTGTAATGCCCATGAAGTAGAGCCTAGAAGACTATGTAGTGAATAAAGGGTAATTTGGTAATATCTTCCTTTAATGGAATTAGCTTACAATAATAGATATCAATCAAGTATCCAAATGTCTCCATATGAGGCATTTTATGGCACGAAATGTCGAACACCCTTATACTAGACGAAACTTAGTGAGAGAAATTTGGTGGGGCCAGATTTAATGTGAGATACGGAAGAAAAAGTGAGAATTATCCGGGAAAAGCTTAAAGCCACTATAGACAAGCAAAAATCATATGTTGATCTTAAGAGATGAGACGTTGAGTATGCAATGGGAGATAAAGTCTTCCTTAAAGTTTCGCCTTAGAAGAAGGTATTAAGATTTGGTAAGAAAGGTAAATTGAGTCTAAGATTTATCAGACCGTACGAGATTTTGGAGCGAATTGGACCAGTTGCATACAGACTCGCTTTACCACTAGAGTTGAGTCAAATACATGATATTTTTCATGTTTCAATGCTGAGATGATATAGATCATATCATTCTCATATCATACCAGTTGAAAGTATACAAGTGAGACAGAATTTGACATATGAAGAAGAACCAGTCCAGATCTTAGCACGAGAGGTTAAGGAACTCTGGACAAGCGTGTACCGCTAGTGAAAGTACTTTGGAAGAATCATGCTACAAAAGAGGCTACCTGGGAGAGCGAGAAAATAATGAAAGCTCAATACCCCCAGCTATTCAACAAACACACTTCAAGTAAGTTTTGAGGATGAAACATTTTAAGGGGGAAAGAACTATAACACTCACAAAGTAGAGCTTAGAAGACTATGTGGTAAATAAAGGGTAATTTGGTAATTTAAAAAAAATATATAAGAAATATTAAGAATATATGAAAGGTATATTGTGAGCATATAGGAGTATATATGGGGTATATGTAAGATATATTAATGAGTTTTGGCTTGGGAATGGTGTTGGAAGTTAAAACAGAGTGAAACGTTGAGATAAGAAATAGTCACGCCCGTGACTATCGAGCAGAGTGGAATTCTATGGAGAATTTCAGAAGTTTTAAGGCAGTTTAATAATTATTAGAGTGTCACACCTATGACATATGTAGTCACGGCCGTGACTTTGTTATATAAAGAGTTGCACTGCCATTTTATCATTTTTACTTAGGCCATTCACCCTATAAACCCTAAGACATGATCCCCCACACCTAAGGACAATATCCTATTATATTTCTATGAGTTTTTTTTAGAGTTTAAACACTAAAATCTATATTAAAACCAATATTTAGCAAGGAATTGAAGGTTAGAGACATAAAGAGAGAAAAGTGGAGAGGAGAAGTTTGGAGGAAGAAGAGGGAGCTCGGTTTTTCCCTTAAGTTCAGACTTATTTATTCCATTTTAAGGTAAGGAAAGCAAGTTCTCTCCATCTCTTTATAATGATTTGAGGATGGTTAGTGTGTTTGCTTTGGTTAGAAGAACAACATATGTGTTTAGGTTTTTGGTATGGAGAAGGGTGTCAGGTTTCTTGATGAGTGAAGTCTTATAAAGTTGTTAAAAGAAAGAAACCATGATAGAGAGAGAGAATCATGCATAATAACTTTAGTTTAAGAGCCATAGGGATAGATTTATGATTTTGTATACCTTCTATAGACATAGAAATGATATTTGGTTATGGTTGTTATAGGAAAACAAGGTGAAGAGGAAGGTGATAATCAAGGAGAGTAGAACAAGCTCCTCAATTTGATTTTGGTGATGCTCCTTTAAGATTTGTACATATATACATTTTTGTTCACCTATTTTGCATGTTTATGTGTATGGATTGAGTAAATGGTAAGTTAAAATGATGGAATGTGTGACATGACATGTGGAAAACAATGAAATGACATATTATACATAAAATGAGTTGTTATAAGTATGTAATGGCATGTTAGAGAGCATACGTGAGTAGACTTGAGTATGTTAGCATGCAAAAGAATTAAATGATCATAAATGTATTAACTATTGATTTATGAGTGATATGTGTTAAATTTGTTGTTAGGCATCCTATGAACCCTTAAATATTGTGGAAATTAGGTGAGTTTAGTTGGTTATTAATATATGTGGGATATATGTCTTATAATATAGGTTTAGAACTGGAAATTAGGGGATTTATGGAGTCACACCTGTGACTGATTGTCCAAAATGAGGTAGAAGGGTTCACCACTTGAGTCACGCCTGTGAGTCAAAGTATCATGCCTATGACACTGTCTTATGGCAATTTTAAGTGTTTTTGTGACTTCTTAACATGATTAAAGCATGCCAATAACTATTTCATGATTTTATACAATGAAATATCATATGGTTACATGATTTTGAACATGAGGATGCATTGGTGATTAATATGAAAGAGGTATATTGATTATGGCAAATACAGACATGTTAGAAATAAATAATTAATAACTTTAATTGCTCAATTATCTACCTGAGGACCAATTTAGGATAGATGGTGCACCATTAAAGGGGTTTACTCTAACAATATTGATATGATTAAAGAAAGGATGGCTGAAGCTTTAAAAGTGCCCCTAATCCTATTTGTATTTAGATGATGTGACTATGATCAATCAAGGTGACTAAAGCTCCGCAAGTGCCATTAACTTGAGACTATGGTGAGAAGGGTCACTGAAGCTCCGCGAGTGCCCCTACTCCACATCCTGTATCTGTATAATTCAAAAACGAGATTTTTGGCCTAAATAAATAAACAAATAATAAAAAGAAATGTGAAAACTTATTAAGTGACTTATTAAGCAGTGTAGGAATGGTGTTGTTGTATAAGATTGGTATATTATTTTCTAAATTATGCATGTATTGATTTGTTTATATAAAAATACCATGAGTTATGTATGCCATACACTTGTGTGATTGCTTAGAAAAACTTAAATGCTTATATGCACCACTAGCTAGAAATGGCTTAGCGTGGATTTTTCTCACACAGATTCAGAAGCTTATAGATAGTAGATCTGAAGTTGATTAAGAAGAGTCAAAACCCATTTTAGATGAGATATTGAGACCCGGTTTGTGGGTCTATGACACTACACTTTTGTATTTCACTTTTTCCATACACACTGGGCTAGTTAACATGTTTTTATACATAATGAAGAAAATGTTTTATTCTATGATACATGTGATACTTATATGAATATGTATAAGGCTTATAAGCCATGAATCGGTTAATTTTGGTAATATGAAACATGTGGCAAGTAATATGTGATTTAAAAGGATGAAGTCAAATAGAGTATGAATGTTGAACTAAGTTGTTACAGGAAAAAAGTTTAAATTTGCACAGGTTTATTTATCTAGTTTTGTGCCATTCTGTTTATATATTGGGATCACTCCTTGTATATAAATGGGGTGTCACATTACTTATACCATTCAAGTGTTAGCCTTAAATGCTTGAGTTAATCTTATAACAAGTGCTTTGTATGTGAGTTAGGTTACAAGGATTTGCTTGTTATGTTGTCCATCAAAACACAATGAAAATTTGGGTTGAGTATTGGCCTTGGAAAAGCACCTGATTGGGAGTGATCTAGCCAAAAATATACTTTTAATCTAAAGGGATTAGATTAGTGAAACTCCTAATCTCGATTGGGGAGAGAAGTACAATTTTTGAACACTAAAACCTCTATAAATCTCGTGTGCAATCTTTTTCCCTCACTTTCTTTAATTTATTGTTCATAACCCATTTGCAAGAATTTTTAATTTTGTACCAATTCATCTCCCCTTCTTACTTGTCTATGGTAACTGCTACCTCTATAAGGATTGATGAGAAGTGTAAAGCCAATAATTTAGGGCCTAGAATTTATGCGGATTTTGAAAGGGTATTATGGTAATTAAAAGTAGGGCAATTTTGGCTTAGTTTATATTTTAGTGGGCAGAATCGAATTCTACTCGGGAAAGTTCATCTTACAGTTGGGAAAGGTTTCCTACTCCCGAAACCTATTTTTTCGGTTGGGACTCGCCTCTGGACTACACATTATAAATACATAATTTCACGTCTTTTTCCGCCTCCATTCGAACCCTAACTATCTCTAACGACCAGTAGACCCTTTGAACTATCCTCCCTATATCTCCATTAATTCTCCTTTACCTAAACACAAGTAAAACACATTTGGGTTGGACTATCAAGGATCAAACTAGGGTTATTGGTGTTTTTCATCAAGAACACAACCTGCACTTTTTGGACAGATTAGAGGCTGAGTTCCTCTAATTGTTCCTTCATTTTTCTCCATTGGTCAATAAGTATTCATCCTCTCTAAGCCTTTAATCACATTATTTCATGGGTTTGCTTTATGGTTTAGGGGTTTTTCCTTAAATTAAAGTTTAAATTTGATAACCCTATATGAACAGATTGTGTTTAACACTTTTTGATGGGTTTGTGACCATTAGAACGTGCTAATTCTGATAGCGAGCGTGCCAGAAGGTGAAAACGATCACTAAGGCAGTGAGGAACATTAATAGTGAGGGTTTCCATTGTTAGAAGTTTGTACATATAATCATGTTTATTTGCTTTCTCACTGCATAATTATTAGTGAATATGTATTTTTGGATGTTATGTCACTAATGAATGCCATGATATTGATATGAATGGTCTAAACATGTTGGTATGAATTAATGACATATATTATTCATGTTTTTCATGTTAAATTGATGAAATAAGAATTAAATGGATTATGGCATGTTTAGAATGACCAAATGGTATGTTTCGATGATATATGATGTTTTGGAAATTGGTTATGTCCTGGAATCAAGAGATTGGATCGGTATGTGAAAACTTGAATTTTCCTTGCTGGTGTCGAGCCTTTTCCAGTCGGGAAAGGGGAGTCCCCGTCAGGACTTATACGACTCCACGTCTGTATAACCCTACAATGGGCTGGGCTAACGGCACTACCGCTTGGAGTCCAAACTCATCTGTGTGCGAGTGTTAGTTACTGAATATGATAGTATGAATGCGTAAGTCATGTCTTTTATGTTATTCAATGGAATACTTATGAATATAATGTTAATGAAATTTTGCCTAAGTGCTATACCATGATGTGAGATAAATTGACATGTACATGATGGTACATAGATCACGATGCGACGTGATATGGAAATGATAAATGAATATTAATATGTGATAAGTTGCTATGTGAATATCATGGAAAATTTATTATGATCATGGTATAAGATCCATGTGATTAAAAAGAAAAAGACATAAATGCCCTTACTCGTACTAGGACTGACTATAGGATAGGTGGCATGCCATTAAGGGTGGTTACGGTACCGTATGATTTTTCATGCGTTATTTATTAGGCAAAGTGGCTTCAGCTTCGAGAGCGTCCTTGACCCATTATGGTAGCAATTATTTTATATAGTTATGAGTCAAGTTGGCTTCAGCTCCGAGAGTGCTTTTGGCTCAGGCACAGATACATACAGTATGATTAGATGGATAGGGTGGCTTCAGCTCTGAAAGCACCCCTATTCCCAGCCTGTTTTCTGTAGTTTAGTATAGAGTAATTAGGCAAATTTTATGAATAAATAGGAAAGCGGTAATTGTATTACTGTTCATATAAATATATGAATGGCTTCCGCTTATCAAGTACACTACTGATGATGTGGCATAAACGTTTGGCATGATAATATGATATGATTAATATATGAATTGTATGATATGTGACATGGTAACATGTTAATGATAAATATGAATTGGTTTATGATATGTTAGAGTGATATGCATGATAGAATTTATATGATTATATATACCACTAAACTTGGATAGCTTAGCGTGTGGGTTTCTTGCACACAGGTCTGAAGCCGCAGGTAGAGTTGACACGAAGAAGCCGTGCCAATTAGAGCAATCATCTCACATTTATTCATTTCTTTTCTTAACATGCATTTAGGATATAATTGAATTTTTGTTTTCAATTGTATTACAGATTTTGGATTGTATAGATGTTTCATTTTGGGCATGTTTAGCCCTGGAACTCAGATTTATTATTTACAGATTTTCTTATTAAGTCTGAATGCATGATAATTACTTATATGGTACATATTGTCATGGATAAACAAATAAATGAGATTATGAGATGTAAAAATGCTAAAGGCTAAAAAGGGAACTATAGCTAAAGGTTCAGTATCATATATTTAGTAGCACTCCCTTGTATAGTGGGCTAATATGCTATATGAGAGGGTGTTATAAGAAGACCAAAGACCGAGAGTAGGACTGCTAACTAGATGGAATGCCATATCAAAGGCAAGTTAGAGACCAGAGAAGAATTCAGACCAAGTTCCTATTATGTACTCCCCAAGAATTTGCACATAGAAATAGATAAAACCAACCAAGGGGACATAGAGGACGAAATTGCTTGCTCTGACACAGAAATCCCAACTTATGTAGGCGCACCTCCACCAGGTGTTAGGATGGCACACTACCATCTAACATAGAAAAAGCAAATGTTCACTAATAGTGAGCTGACATCAGTAATGCTATAGTTATAGCCAATGTAGAGCAATCCAGGAGAACCTATAAAAGGCACTCCATATGCATCGAGCAAGGGTAAGAAAACCAAATACTCTTAACCTCTCCTTATCTTCAACTTTCCTTGTTTCTCTCACTGACTTTACCATCAGAATGGCTATACTGGAATAACTCTGGTGCACCTCTCTAATATTCTTCTTGCCTTGTAGGACCAAGGACGTTTGAGGACTATCCTCCTAATCTTTACAAAATGAAAGATTTTGATAGATTAAAGATTTTTTAAAATTCGTGGATTCTGATATTTTTTAAGTATTCAAATAATAAATTTGATATAAATTCATGTATTGTTTAAAATTGTTCATTTAAAATTGCTTAATCTAAACTCAACCTGTTTGTTTTGCAGGGGTTATTTCTTTGGTCTTGTATAGCAGCATTTTTGTGCAATAACATTCCTTTTGATTGTTTGATAAAAAATATATATTTATAATGGAAGTGGCAAATTGGTAGTTAAAACGGAAAAGATTGGGCATATAGTTAAAATAAAAAAAAGAACATGGAAGGAACGCTATTTGAGTAAATATAAATGGAAAGCAAAATGAGGACAAAAGTCATTTTCAATGCTAGTTGTTCACGTCTCCAACAGTCTTTTTCTTTAATGCAATCTTATGATTTCTCAATTTTAATATACACTGCATCAAATTAGTAAAAGTTTTACTTATTCCCATCATTGCATAATTATTAATGTCTTTATATTTAGTTATATTATAAAGGCAAAAAGATATATTCCGTCACTTTTAATTATTTATTTTTTTATAAATTTTAGTTAAAATTGATTTTTATATTTATTATTGGTCCAATATCATGTCCCTTGTCATACTATTAACACTTATTTCATATGCTGTAGAATTTTTCGATATGATAAGTCACCATATGATAGCTAGATATATCGTATTTTTAAAATATAAAGTGATAAAATTGACAAAAAACGAAATATGAAAGATCAATTTGAAAAAAAAAAACTGACCAATTGGACAATATAATAAAAATGAATAAATACAAAAGTGACAGGTATGTCTTATGTCTATTTTAAGATAATAATAATAATAATAATAATAATAATAATAATAATAATAATAATACAAAAGTATTCCAATTTGGAGAGAGAAAAATGCATAACTATTAATTTAATAGTTTAAACAAATACACATGAAATTGACATAATAAAAATGGATATCAAGATTTTATTGATTTAAATTTGATGTCTATGATGTACATGAAAAAGAGTACTAAAATCAAATATTATTTATCTATTTTGCATGTCTAATTCTCTATTTTTTTCTTCTTGCAATTGACCCACATTGTATCCTTAGTTTTAAACATGAAATGCCCATTTGCCAAGTCTATAAGCAACATTTTCAATGACAAAAGTTTCAAATGATAAGTTTTGTGCTTAGAAGACACAACAAGTAATTAACTACCTACGATGTATTTTTTTTTTAATATCCAGCAATTTTTATAAAAAATAATAATTACGTTTGGAGGGTTGCTTATTGTTTCCTTAAATCATTAAATATATGCAAAATTTGGCTTCATTTTGACTAATTAAGTAAATTCATTGAAAAAATAATTAAGGATAAGCATAGTAATCACTAATCAATTGGTGAATAATATATGTTATATCAGAAAAGCAATCTTAAAAGAGGAAGAGAGCCAATGGGGAGCAGGCTTGTGGAGCATGCTTCATGTGGGCAAGACAGATAATCATCCAATATACAACTCACATGATTTTTGTACCTATTAGCTTTTTTTATTATTGTTTTTTATGACCTTTTTTCTAAAATGTGAAGTTACTAATTAATTAAGCTCCTAATTAGATTAGAGACTTCAAGATTTTTTTAGTGGGTTGACCGACTACACCATACGGAACATTTATTTCCTTACATTCATCATAAAAATAAAAATGATAAATTTTCATCAATAGATTTGAACTTGATATCTCTCCTAATTCTCACAGAGAGAAACATGATTTTATATATATATATATAATCAGTAATGGCATTTTTTTTCTGTACAATTGCAATGTACTTAGTATAATGATAGTATAACTAGTACTATTTTAGGATAATCGGAATAGAATTATTATAATTATGCCATAATTGTATTCTAACTTTAGTATAATTAAATACTTTGCACATGTAGATTATATAAATGATTCTCGGATTCTTTTTTCATGGCCTGATGAGAAGAGCGAGGATTTACAAATCAAAAATATGAAAATTAAGTTTCAACCAATCAAAAATTAGGATTCACAACCCTAATTATATTAGCAATTATATTTATATTAATTGTACATTAATTATATTAACTTAATTAATTAAATAAGTTAATTTTATAATTACACATAATATTAACTGTATTAATTTATAAAATATATCTTATTTATTTTTTTTTAAATTTATTATAAAAAAAAGTAGAGTCCATTGCATTATTTTATTCATTTAAAATTCTCACTTCTATTATATACTTGCAAGCATGCAAATTTACAATTGAATTTTTTATTCTTACAATAGCATTTGCATGTGCCACATAGCGATAAAGCTTGTGATCTTTGCGAGCTAAGTATTGTGATACTCGAACTTAATTAGACTAGATTAACTATTCGACCTACTCGAACTTGAGCTTGATTCGATTAACTCCAAGTAGAATTTGAGTATTTTTTGAATCAAACTCGAGTAACTTACGAATAGTTTATCTCGTTTACACCCCTAGTATAAATATGCTCTTAGAGCGAGTCCCTTCTCAAAGGCCATGCAAATTCTTGGAAATAAGTTCATCTATATCACTACTGGTGTAGTGCATGCAACTTCAAACTTTTCCTTCACATATCCACAGCACGAATGGCATGAAATCCATGTCAAATTGCATATCTACAATTCTCAAGCAATAGTAACTTCAACTCAATGGCCTGCCTTCTTTGAGAATTCGATAAAGGTACAAAGTTGGCAACAGATACATATCTTCCCTACGAAATGTTTGTTAACTTTCAGTTTTTACGAAGGGGTATAGGAAAAAAAATAAATTTTATGAGACTTATTTAGTAAAAGAAACAAAATCTTGATTAGTATTTTCTCTATAATGCAATTTCTACTTACCATTACCAAGAACTTGGGCACTGTCTCTCTTACTCTCTTTCACCTGGTTACATACTGAATTTCTGTATGCTCTCAACCACTCAAGCACTTTCACTCCTTCTAGAATCTCTTGTACCTACCAATTCAAAAACAAACTCATTGTTAAGAATTTGTAGCGAAATGCTGTTGATATGTCAAAGGGTTGATTAGATTAAGCCATGATCTGTATGTAAAAGGAGAAAATGAAGCAATACAATAAGCATATTCCTCTGAATTATTGAAAATGAAGTTGTAAAAGTATGAATTGCAACCTCATAAGGAAAAAAGAGCTCACAGAAAGGAGTACTCTGTCGTCAAAAGCCACTAGAGTATGCACTACTTCCATAGGAAAATGAAGCTACACTATTCTATTCCCCAAATTAAAGAGGATGATTGAAACTGAATTAGAAAAAATGCATCTCGGATGGAATGAAATAGTGGAGGCCTAGGTAGGGGAAAATGTCACTATTACAAAAAGGTATAGTTCATGGTGATGTAGCGCAAAACTATTATCTCTGTCCAAAGAAAATTAAGGGCAGGAAAAAAATTGACAAGAATCAAGCATTCAAGCATTCGATTAATCTTAGAGAGGAGAATGGGAGCCATAACTTGCGGTTTTGATAAAATTGAATGGAACCCCCTCTAAGCTTAGCTCAATTTTACAGGTGAGTCATGCTGAATGGCAATATTTTGCTTGTAGTCTCATTGGATATGCCATATTTGTTGGCTCCAACTTAATCTCATGGACATGCAGGAAACAAAAAATCATTTTCTTGGTTATCTCAACACCTTCTAGGCCAAATTATTTGTTCAAAATATCCTTTAGTCTGTCTGGATATACGTAAGAAATAAACGGACAAAAACAATTTAGTCAAGCAAAATGAACAAGGAAATGCAAAGCAGAACAATTCTTAATAGTACTAACCTGTTCTTTCACATTGTCCTCGTCATATTCTTGTTTGTGACGCTTGAATTCAGCAATTGAGTTCTCAACTTCTTTGACAAGCTCCTCAGTTGAAAACTGTATTGCAATGCAGCACACATGCAGTGTTACATATAATCCTCTTTTTTTCATTTTCTTAATTTGTTAATGTAAAAAGAGCATCTCAAGTTCTCATCTAAACATGCATACCTGCAAATTTTCACGTTTAAATATATCTCCAACTGCCAGATTTTGTTTTATCACCTTTTCTATATTCTCCTGTTGGTGTCCTTTGGACTGGATAGAGAAGCTAACTGCTGCTCTTTTAGTTTCATGTTTGCCTGAACCAACGCAAGAGATCATGGATGCCTGCAATTATATACATGCACAGAAACTAGCGGTCGCATTAATTCTCAGAATCTCAAGAACAAAAAGAAAGGCAATTTCACAGAACCAACCTGGAATTGGAGAATTTTGGCTCCATAAAGCTGCCCGCCTCGTTCCTCAAACAAGATTCTAGGAATATCAATCTCCACCATCTGAAAAAGCATCCACATATATGATATCATAATAAAATAAATGATAATGTCAAATTCAATGCATAAATAAATATTAGATTACACTCACAGCTTTTACAGCACATTGAGACTCATCATAATAAACTCTTATTTAAGATGATGGGAAAATAAAGAAAAGCAAAACTGATTTGCTAAAAAAGCTTAAGAAATGAACACATCTAGAAGTTGCCATTTCAGAACATAAACTAACCTTGCAGAGCAGATCAAGAATTGCATTATCTGTTGCTTGGTCTCTTGCTGCTTTCTCCACTTCTAAGAATTTCTGCAACAATGATTCCTTGACCTGCAGAATGCAAGGCAGAAGTTGCCATTGAGGAATTGTATCAAGAACTACTCTTAGATTTTATGCAATGACTACCTGCTGGAGGGTGGTGCATCCAGGAATAAGTTTGTCAGCAAGGGCGTCATCTAACTCTGGCACCTCTCTATGAAACAATTCCTTGCATTCAACCTAACAAGGCAAGGAAAATAGTAAAGATATCACCCATGACACATAGAGCAGCGTAGAAAAATCTACAAGACTTTCAAGTTATTTGAAATGCAGTAAATTCGCATATGAGCTCGCAATTAAGATCTGAACCAGATGCTTAAAAGAAAAAAGTCAAAATTATAATTCAAGCACAAATTATCGTGCTCCCCAGAGTTCCCATCTCTCTCTTTGTCTTAATTGTGACCAGAAAGCCATACTTAAGACATTTATATAAACCTAAGTTTCCTCAGCTAGATTATGGGCATAATTTCTGGGATTTTTAATATGGAGAAAGTGGCACAAATGTCACAAAATTTTCTTTGAGGGGAGCAAAGATGGTTTTTGAAGACTACTGAAAGTACAACCATTGGGAAACAGAAGGAGAAGAATGAAGGAAAAACCAGCCGCAGAATTACCTATCGAGCAAGTTGAACGAGGTGTTTGGGATTGCTTTCCGGTGTTCAAAAAAAAGTTTTTAATTTTTTATTTAAATGATTGTTTTTTTCTTCAAATTTTTTTAAAATTATTTTTCTAAAAATATTTTTTGAAAAATTATTTATTTATTTGTTTCACTCCTAAAATAATTTTTAGAATTCAAAAAAATAAAAATATTTTTTTTTTCCTAGAAGTGCTTTTACTCAATGCAATCCCAAACGGCCGAAGAAATATTCCCAAAAACATAAATATGAAGAAGAAAAATAAAAAGTAGTTGGTGAGCAAACTTGTTGTGTATTCACATCTTCATCTATCCAATTACATTTTTATTTATTTTAGGGAATAAGAAACACACTTCTTCAGAACTAAAAGAACTTACAGTAAACTGAGCAATAACACCACGGAGACTTTCTTGATTCCACGACTCAGGGAACACCAGTGGAAAGGATTTTGTTTCGCCTCGTTGAATTCCAACTATTGAGTTAAGGAAACCAGTAAGTACTTTGTCGCCATCCTCTGTATCAAAATGAAAACCTGCAAAGAAATGACATTAAACTAGCAATAATATGGAACTGGATTCATGGAAACAAATTAGTAAGGAAGCCATTTTAGCAGTGAAAACACTAGGCATCAATAATCAAGTTTGTATATAAAATTACAACTTCTTCCCTTGATCCATTTATTTGTTCCTATTTCATATTCCCAACATATTTAATATATTATTACTTTAAAATTAATGTTTCCACTGAATTCATAATTCTCCAATTTAATATATTATTACTTTAAAAAAATATTTTTTAAGTCAATTTCCTGTAACATTTTGGAAAAAATTATTCCAGAACATCCAGAAAAGGCATAGCAGAGAATTCAAATGGGTCAGATAAAACAGACATTTCTCATTTTGAAACAATGAGAATCTCAACAGTCATTGTTTATGTGTTCTTCAATATCATAAAGATCCTGGGCATGAATTTCTCATAAGAAGTCCAACATGACCAAAAATAATAATGACTATAGAACATGAGATTAAGCACATATTCACATACCTTTACTCTCGGCATCTGGAAAATTTTGGACATCTGATTTATCCTTATCAATTTTAGCTGCTGAAATATCAAGCACAACAAGATCACCAACCTGAAGAAGTTTCACCAGAGATATATAGAAGTTGTATTAGTGGTGCACCTTCTAAGCTCCAAATTGATATATTGACATTAGACCTTGAAAGTTCAGCTCTAATCGGTACGCTGTAAAGAATGACCAGATAAATAACAAATAGAAGTGCCTAATGAAATGTGAAGAGAAACCTAAAAGCAACAAAAGATTACAATATTTGCCAATATGGAACTCAGAAAAAATACAATTTAAAATGGAGAATTTTTTGGAAATTATGAAATTCCATAAATTTATAAATTGAAAGGGTACGAATATGACTTGAAATTACTAAACAAAATGTTTGTAATAGGGTAATTGTCCAATTCTTAGATATAGAGTCTGAAATGTCTTGTATCAGCAAAGGTCTGATACCTCTCCATGAGATACGATAGCCAGCAACATAATAGTATTTATCAAGTCGGAATTTTTTTTTAACCTGGTAGAGTCAATATAGAGTCTAATGCTGGTTCTGTTACTAGCTTAATTGAGTGGTATTAGTATTACATATAACAATATCCACATCATGTTGGCCTCAGTTACGACTTACAACTATCATTTTCAAGTAAACTATAAACCATAATGATGCAATTTCAAGTGTTAACCACAATTGGAAATTTGGCCAATGTATATTCCTTAGTGGTAATTAACCCTTAATAAGTAGAAATCAAATAATTATTTTGAATTAAACAAGAAAACAACTTCCTCTCCCAAAAAAAGAACTGCATTTACTAATTGTTTTTCAGGAATTTTCCATCCTGATACATCTTACAAACAATGAATCTATAACACCCACAAAATAGAGCCTAAAAATAATGTGGTGTAAGAGGGGTATTTTGGTAATATAAATAAAATGGATCAATTTTGGACTTATTTCATAAAAGTTGAACAAAGCAGAATCACAATTGTAATTTAGAGATTGCGCTTGTGAAAAATGTTGTGCTTCTGATTCTGACACGGGCAACAGCTCTATATAAACACAAATTCACTTCATCTTTTTCATATTTTTCAGAAGCTTAGCCGCCCCTACACACTAGAAAATGACTAGAGAACTCCTCCCTTATCCTCCATTGCTTCTCCCTTCATTAAACACTAGAAAAATACCTTTGAGATTAGTTTTGATAAGATTAAATCAAGGGTTTTGGCATATTTGCATAAGAACTCGAGTTTGAGTCTGAACAGTCTTGGAAACCAAAGTTCTCCATCACTATTCTTGATTTCCAGACGTGGTTTAGTAAGTATTCGACCTCTTACCACTCTTGGTTGGGTTTTGTCGATTATTATCATTTTAAAACTAGGGTTTTCCTCTTTTTTTTGGGGTATGGTTCTCTTATAATAGATTGTATTGGTCGGATTATAACCCTTAGCTCATGTTATTGATGCTAGAGAACAGTGGAGAAGGTGGTAATGATCACCAACACGAGAGGGGACAATAGAGTAAGGGTTTTCAGCTCCATAGTTTAAGGTCTATACATTTAATCATATTTATTCACTTTTCTAGTTGTATGATTGACATTGAAAAAGTATTTTGAATTGTATGCTATTGTCACATGCCATGGTTGTGGATTTGATGGATTGAAATTTTGTTATGTGAGTTAAAGGTATGAAATAATGGTTAATATCATATTAAATGGTATAAGATGCATTAAATGAATTATGCCATGTTATTAATAGTGTTCTAGATTGTATATATGTTCTATGGTATTTCTATATGGGTGTCTATAGCTTGTGTATAAAAAGAAATTGAATTTGGCATATAAAAACAATTTTTATGTTATGCTACTATTGCGAGTTTCGCAATCACGACATAGAAATCGTGGTCACGAATTGCATGATGTAGCTTTGCCTCACCTCACGATGGGGCAGACAGTGTGCCACCGCACACTGCAACATGCCACAATGTGCCAAGGCACACCCACCTAACACACCCATATAGGGTATTGGACTTGATATTAATGAAATATATGTTTTATACGCCATGATATAATATGAGGAACATGAATACATATGGAATAGTATGTGATGAAATGATATACTATGATAATACATGAGGTATATATAGAGTCATCCATGTGTCATCATATATATATACATATGATGACACATGGATGACTCTATATGAGTTGAATATTATGTATTATTACAGAAATATTAATTGATAAGATTACATGCTATGCTACTCATGTTGATATGTTATATCATGATTTTTTTTACATGATTCATGGGATGTGATCTATGCAAATAAAGGAAAAAGAGAAAAAGACTATAATATCTTTACTCGTACTAAGAATGACTCTAGGTACGCTAATATCTTTACTTAATGGATTCTTTGGCATGATCACATGAACATGATTAATATGAATTGGAATATGAGAATATGTGTTATACCATGAATTTCTTGATATGAATGAAAGAATTTATATGATTATTTGTACCACTATGATGTTGATAGGTTGGCATATGGGTTTTTCTTGCACGTAGGTCCAAAGATGTAAAGGAAGTTGACATCAAAAAGCCTGAGCCAGTCAAAATATCTCAAATTCAGAGTCAGCTTCTATTTTTCATACATTTCTTTATATGCTCATGCATTGACATAATAGCATATTACGATAAGATTATGGTTTAAATATTTATTATTGATATTTGATTATAAAAAGGTTGTAATAATTTGGGCATGGTTAGTCCTGGATTCAAAGTTTATAGTTACGGGTATATGCATGGATACATGATACAGTTATACAGTTATATGTGTCAATCAAGGATGGTTGTGATATAAAAGGTTGTAGGATATGTTTAATTGCTAAAGAATTAATAATCAGATACTAGAATAGTAATTTAATAGTTTATAAGTGGGTAGTACTTCCTTGTATAGTAAGTTCAGTATGTTATATGGGAAGGTATTACAGAATCTTTAAACCATAGTTATTAAAGGCGTGTAGAAACACAGAGATGAGAATAGAAGTTCTTGTATTTCTATACATAATGAGTACACATATATATACATACTAGGTGTCTATAATAGGAAACAAGAATCCCTATAATTACTCCTGAATATATGCCTATATTACTTCCTGTAATCTGTAATAGCTATACATTACTTCCTATAATATGTAATAGCTATACATAATCTGTAATACTCCCCTTTAAACTGGAGCATAGATATTGATCATGTTCAGCTTGTTACAAAGATAATCAACCTAAACCCCATTAAGAACCTTTGTGAAAATATCTCCAATTGTTCTTTAGTCTTTACATAACCTGTGAAAATTAGACCTTGCTATATTTTCTCTCAAATGAAATGACAGTCAATTTCAATGTTCTTAGTCCGTTCATGGAACATAGGGTTAGATACAATATGAAAAGTAGCTTAGTTATCACACCATAATTTTGCTGGAGCTAAAGTCTTAAGGCCTATTTCAGTTAATAGTTGATATATCCACATAATTTCACAAACAGACAATGTTATAGCTCTATATTCTTACTTTGCACTTGATCGTGACACAATATTTTGCTTCTTACTCTCCCATGAGATCAAATTAGCTCAAACAAATACACAATATCCTAATGTGGATCTTCTATGCACCTTTGATCATGGCCAATCTGCATATGAGAAACACTCACTATGATTATGATCATGATCTGTATACAAGATACCACGTCCAGATATCCCTGTCAAATGATACAAGATATGTTCTAAGGCTGCTTAATGATGATGTAATACCCCTTTACCTTTCCGTACTTCAGTCAAGTAAGGTAGTATCTCTAACTGATCTACTTAGGTGGCTACACAGGACTTACAGACATATGATATATATAACCCAATTCATAACTCATAACAAGAATAAATAATTATTAAATATATACGTGAAATATACTTTTATGAACTATAAACTAGTGCATGCTTCATTTACCAACATGCTTTTGTTTTTAAAGTATGCATAATGCATGAAAAATTATTATATGAGCATGACATAGAGTCATAGCTACGCCCTTCTAACGGAATCACTGGTTCTGCAAAATTCATCTACCTGTACTAGGTTCCATCCCATCCCAATAATTATACCTGCGTAAGAGAGAAACAACTCTTATGCTAAGTTTTAGCTCAGTAGTGCAAGCTTTATAGTAATAGTCAAGTATATTCAAATTAAAATATCTTATAACATAAAGGTAATAGGTATATATAGCTCAATTTATAATTTGACACAATAATTTATTTTTGTTCGATAATGAAAAATATCATAAAGTATATACATCACATGTACTGTCATCAATCATCAAAATATATAAAATAATTAAATAGGAACAACATTTAAAATCAAACTTATGTTTACCTGATTTTCTACTATGCCTATAAATTAAGCCACATAGACTAGTAACTAAGGAACACAAGGGGTATCCATATAATAAAGGCACTTGGGCTATAGCTCAGTTACCTGAGCCGAAGCTACCTACCTCGGCTATAAACACCACATGGCCGAAGTAACATATGCTAACCAAAGATAACTACATGGTCGAAGCTAACTAAAATCGACCAAAGTCAAACCATATGCTCAAATATATCCACATTACCAAAGTCAAATATTTTGGCTAAAGTCATATAACCCAATTAGCATGCCAAGAGGTCCACCTAGTCTCAGTTTAGGCTAATTTATGAGCTTGATTCACTTCAAACACATATAAACTTTACATTCAAATAAAGTCATTTCACTTATCTCATATTTGCAATATCTTTAAATGGATATTGCATTTTTCAGACATTTATCTTTTCCATGCTTCACATGTTGTATGATGGTCACACAATGATTTTCACAACATCGATAGAGTAATTGATTCCATAAAATATCTCAACCACCATATGACTTTGTTATCTACACAAATATATAATCATGGACATTTTTTGTTCATTATCCTATTTTAGATGTCATTTACTTACCTAAGATTTATCAGTTCACATCAAACATTTCAACACTACAGTATTCTGTCATTTCAATTCCAGTCACAACTAATTCATGTCATAGTATCACCAAATATGTATCTATGGATGTTTAACACAAATATCATTCAATAATTCACATGGTAGCAAATGCGTAGTGACACTTGCATCCATGCATAATAGTCATGCCTTCATGTGTATGCTTACTATTGCAATTTTGGTGTGTTCATACTTTTGAGTTCACCATACTGTATTTCTAGTAATTTGCTACTTGCTTTTATGCCTGCATTACCTATTACTATACCTTATTATACCACTCATACACACTATTAGAGATGTGCCCAAAGGCAATCGCCTTAAGCACTTAGTGTACACATTCATAAAGGCATTCTTTCATTACATTAGTATTCATTTGCATATGAATTGATATAGATCTTAAACTGATTAATGAAAGTCCATGATATGAAACATAGCATGAAGGAAATCATGATGG
>CATIWF010044853.1:0-14313 GCA_949630135.1 Balakata baccata
GTAGTCAAACCACTGACTTTCCGGTCAATTGGGGATCATGATGTGTTGCTAGATACCGCTCATGATTTGCTTAAATTATTTGATAATTTAAATGGCCAACATAACCGGAAACCTAATGGGTCACACGCTTTGGAGATGTAAAGAATGAGCAAAATGGCTTAGGATGGGATCCAAAATATGAGAAAATTATTTTGAGTCGGTTCGCGATAAGATCGCGGGGAAAAATCGCTCTGGGGGTTGACGGGCCCGCTGGCCTGGTAGGCCAACTAGGCCTGCCCAGCAGGTCCAGGCGCTAGCGCGCAGCAGCACGCTAATCTTCCTCGAATGAGTATAAATGGCCAAAATTGGCCATGGCACTATTCATGCCTCTTCACTTTCTCCTCCTCTCAATTTTGATCTACTTTTTTGATTTTCTTTTGGATCTAAATGACCCCAAAAGACAGAAAATAGACAAGGAAAAATTTTTAGAAGAAGAAAAATTTTTGGAGATAACAAGAAAATTAAAGAGTTTGATTTTCTTCTCATATGAACATACACCATTGCTAGCACTTTGATGTATGTTCAAGTCATCTCCCTAAAGGTTTCATCCTCTCATCTTCGCGTGGATATTGTTAGAGACAATCCTAGATTGGATTGTTGTGGTTTGCTACAACCCAACAAGGTGAGAAGTTGAAGAAAAATCAAGAAATTATAAAGGTATAAATTCTGAATTTTCTTTGGATAAATTAGTTTTAATTGGCACATGAAAATCCTTTGATTGGGGTTTTGAAAATTTTTATTTTCCGCTGCGTTATATGTATGTGATACATGATCAAAACCCTTCACTCTTAACTGAGATTATGGTGAGTAGAGTGGCTTAAGCTCCATGAGCACCCTTACTTCACACCCCATATCTAAGCAGTCCGTGTAATATGCACTAACTAGGGTCTAGTCATTTTGCATGAATACATGACACATATGAGGGGTAATTCGGTATATTGAAGGTATATGTATATATGAGTTAGATTTAATGTTATAATGAAGTTATAATTAAGGTATATTGAAGGTATATGTAAGGCATAATTGAGGTATATTGGTCGGTTTTAGTTTCAGTTTCAAGAAAGGGATGAAATAAATCAATAATTATGAAAAATTAAAGTATCAGAACTGTGACAAGGGGTGTCACGGCTGTGACAATCGAAAAAGATGGATAAACATGACTGCTTGAAGTCGGTTGTTATAGTATGATCGTAAAAGAGAACCTTCATGACCGTGAAAGGTGACTATATAAAGCTTTTTCCACGATCTTATCACCATTTTTCATCATCTTTTCCATTCTCAAACCCTAAACCCCTTTCACACACGGCTAAGAACATCAAGGGAGTGATTCTTCATGGTTTTTGAGTGATTTAACATTAAATCAACAAATAAAACAAGATTAAAGCAAGATTTAAAGAAATTATCGTCTTTGGTGAGATTTTAGAGGAGAGAGAAAGTTGGTGCAAGAGAATGCACGAGTTCCTTACATGATCAAGGGTTGTTTCTGCTTTCAAGGGGTAAGAAAATCCAAGAAGTTCATATATTTGATGTGATTATGAAGTTATATGGAAAGATTGTGTTGGTTAGTATGGAAACCCTTGGAGGAACATGAAGGGTGGTTGGATTTTGTATGTATTTGTGATTTTTGAAGTTATTGGAAGTGAGGTACCATGATATGGAGTAGAAATCATGTATTATAACCATAGTTTGGGGAGTATAGGTTAGTTTTATGTTTTTGTCATACTACTATAGACTTAGCATTTGATATATGGTATTATTTATAATAGGAAGACAAGAGGAAGAAGATCGACAAGGAGAGTAGATAGCTCCTTAGTCGAATTTTTGTCAAGCTCCTAATAGAGGTTTGTACATATATGCATTATTATTTGCCCCTTAAATGTGATAATTGCATGTATAAAATGAAATATGCGCATATATGTTGAACATGCTTATTTTTGAAGCAATAGGATATTGTATAAAATGAAAGCATAACATGGCATGTCCAAATGTTAGAAAGGTTAATTAGAGTATTTGAATATGTATAAATATGATTATAAGTATGAAAAATAGCAAATGTGTTATAGAGGATAAGATGCATGTATAAAACGTGTGTTGTGAACTTGGTTTTGACCCATTTTAGGGGTTTATTTGAGTTGTGATAACTTATTTGTTTTGGTGTACAATGACCATTAATGAAGTCTATGAATGTTTAGAAAGTGTTTAAAAGTGGAATTTTGACAAAATTTGACCATGGACATAAGTTAGAACCTTTCATAATCGGTGTCATAACCATGTTAAATTTGTCATGACCATGATGACACTGTTCATAGTGATGGAAAATAGAGGCAGTAGCCTTCACGACCAGGTGTCACGGCCAACCCAATCTGTCATGGCCATGACAACACTATGCACAACAATAGTGACCTATGTTTTAATGATGTTTTAGTAGGTCCGAAATATGCCAAATATGCACAAATGTCATAGTATGATATAAAAGCATATGAAAATATATTAATAAGTATAAATGTGATATATGAACATGCATGAATTATAAATAATACGATGGAAACAAGAAGAATGAGATTGAAACAAAGGGTTACTTTGTATAAATGCCCATTTCTCCACCTAAGGACTACTTTAGGATAGATGGTGCATCATAAAAGGGATAAATGGTACATATTGCTATGAGGTATGAGAGGGGAACATGGTAGCTAGCCCTGGACTGGGTGCTTCTATTCACGGCACTCATATCCACTATTATACTCAATCTTTTGACTTGAGGAGCTCAAACGAGCACACAGGACACAGTGGGTATATAGGATGTTTGACCTTAGATTGGGAGCACCTCTTTATTACCCTATATAGAGAGTGAGTATGATGACTAGCCCTAGACTGGGTTCATCTACTTCACACCCTATATCCGGCTAGTCTGGGAAATAAGGTTTGGGCTATATTTATCAAAGTTGCTTATTGAAAAGAAAATGAACATGACAGGTATGATTCATAGTAAGAGGTTGATGGCACGAATAATGGTAAATAGGTTAAAGTATATAATATTTAATGAACAACGACATTGTATGCATGTGATACAGCATTTCGATGGCTTTCATAAACATGATATAATGTTCATAATGCCATGACATGATATATGTTATGCCTTGTTTATATGTTTGCATGGGAAAATCCCAATGCATATATGTACCACTAAGCTAGAGATAGCTTAGTGTGAGTTTTTCTCACGCAGGTCAAGGAGCTTGTAGATAGCAAAGTTGAAGGGAGAGAAGTCTGCCAGAGCCCATATCACGAGAAGACATTTGAGACTCAGTTTGTGGGTCTAGCTTATCATGTTTTGTATTTTGTATATCCATGCATATAGGAATAGTGACAATGGCATGTATTATGATACAACTATGATATGTGTTATGTCCATGTATGAGTCCTTGAGCCAAAATTAAATGCTAATATAATATGAATATATATATATATATGAGCCTTTATTATATAAATAGTAATTAACTAGTATAAGAAGCAAAGATAATGGCACTCTATCTATATAATGGGATTGTTCCTGTTATTGAGTGAAATAATAGGCATAGTCATGTTATATAGGTAGGGCATCATAGTTCGGGAACGAGACTTGGACTATCCAATTTATTAGTTAATAAATGATAAAAAGAAATACGATAATTAATTGAATGACTTAAGTGATAAAGTTTGAGATAATTAAATTATTTAATTGGAATTTGATTATATGAAATTGTATGTTATAAATTGCGTGCATGTAATTTAGAAGAATAAAATTAATAAGTAGAATATGTGCATGTTATTATAATTACATGATAATTTTGTAAATTGATGTATGTAATACTTTTATATTGTACGCATGTATAAAAATTAAAGGTGACATAATTTATTTAAGATATACATTTGTGTGACTGCCTAAGAAAACTATAACTTATATGTACCACTAAGCTAGATATACCTTAGCATGTATTTTTCTCACACAGGAATTGGAGTTGTAGATAGTTGATAGTGAAGTTGAACAAGAAGAAATCCAAGCTCATATTAAAAGAGACACAGAAGATTTAGCCAGATGGTCAATTACTTATTACTTCTCTTTTTTATTTTTTTATCATGTCTATGAGTAGATGACTTGTTCTGTATTTGTATTAAAAACAAATATAATAGTTGAAAATATTTAGTATGTGAATACAACTATAATGAATTAATATGTTTATAGATATGTTAGTTGTTATTATGGATAAGAAAAATAAAATATATGCTACACCTGACAGGTAATTAAATTATTAACTAAAAAGGAAATAAATTCAGACAGGTTTATTTAATCAGTTAATTAATGTGATATTCCACTTATATGATGAGATTGTTCCTATTAAATAGGTGGATGTCACATTTATTGGTATCAAAGCTCGGTTTAGGTATTTCTAGGCCTAGATGGGAAAAAGGGTTTATCATGCGTAAATATATAAATGTGTCTCATATAATTCTGATATGGGCTTTCCTTCTTAGCAACTTGTAGGATTATAGGAAGATGTCTTCCAAAGAACGGGATATAGTTGAGAGTACTGGTTCTTGTGACAATGGGACTCCTCAACAGCCTAGTGTAGCAAGCATGCATGGGCATAGTTTTGCTCCTAATCCCTTACAGCAAACAGGAGAGCAGTCTAATCCCAGTCAGAACCCCTTTATACAATAGATGGCTAGATTATTTTAGCAAATAGTATGGGCCATCCCTCAGCCTACTCCAGTGCCACCACCTAAACCAAA
This sequence comes from Balakata baccata, assembly GCA_949630135.1. Lineage (NCBI taxonomy): Eukaryota > Viridiplantae > Streptophyta > Magnoliopsida > Malpighiales > Euphorbiaceae > Balakata > Balakata baccata. The sequence continues at coordinate 4,807 of CATIWF010044853.1, forward strand.
AGTAACCGTTAATAAGCTTTGTAAATATGGGGCGTCAGATTTCTATGGCAAAATGGATGAAGATCCGGCAGTAACCGAATATTGGTTAGAGAAAACTGAAAGAATTTTTAAGGAATTGCAAGTAGAGACCGAGGATAAAGCTAGATTTGCTACTTCTCTACTTCATGAAGAGGTATATGATTGGTGGAAATCAGTTCTTATTAAGCTAGGAGTTATGGAACCTATATCTTAGGATTTCTTCCTTACTGAATTCAGAGAGCAATACATCCCTATGATTTACATTGATGAAAAGAAGGAATTCATGAATCTCAAGCAGGGTAACATGTTAGTGACCGAGTATCAACGAGAGTTTACCAGAATGAGCAAGTATACCCCTGATGTAGTTGCAAATGAAAGAGATAAATGCAGCAGATTTGAAGATGGTCTTAATGAAGAGGTTGGAGATATTGTGACTACACTCCAGTATACTAGTTTTACGTAGTTAGTTTCTTTAGCACTAAGCCTAGAGAAAAAAGAGAAAAAGATAGAAGAATCCTCTAAAAAGTTAGCTACTTCTGAGACTCCATCAACTGGAAAGAAGAGTTGTTTCTTTGCCAGCCGTTCATAGACTATAGGATGGTGAAGGGACCCAGCTATTCACAGACAGGATCTATTAGGAGGGGATAGCCCTCTAAGGCACCTTCTGCTACAGCTACTTCACAGCCTTAAGTTGGTAAAGATGTTGTACCAATATGTAGCATTTGCAACAGGAGTCACTAAGGAGAATATTGGCATGCCACAGGTCCCTGCCTTAGATGTGGATCCAAAGAACACCTACGAAAGGATTGTCCACTTTTGATTAGTAGTACCCCTACTCAGACAGCTAGATCAGCTGCTACTCAGCCTAGGATGTAGTCTAGAGGAGGACCAGGTCAATTTAGACAGGCAATTTCTGAGATAGTAAACAAATCAAGGTCCAGTAGAGCTCCAGCCAGAGCCTATGCAATGCAAGCTAAAGAAGACTAGGCAGAAGTAGATGTTATTGGTGATATGTTTTCATTATATGATTCTGACATTTATGTGCTCATAGATCTGGGTAACACACATTTTTATATTTGCACTAGTACATCTAGCCAGCATAACATGATCGAAGCGAATCTAGAATATGAAATTGAAGTTAGAAACCCTATAGGCCATAGTGTGAGAGTGAATAAGGTATTCCAAGATTGTCCTCTAGTTGTGCGAGGGAAGGAATTTCCTACATATTTGATTGAGTTGTCTTTCGATGCATATGATGTTATTTAGGGCATGGATTGGCTCTCACGACATAGAGCAGTGGTGGATTGTAAATCTAAGTCAATGGTATTAAATACTGTAGATCAAGAAGAAATTATTGTGAAAGGTGAATTATTTTCCTAGCATCCTCAAGTCATATCTATGATGAAAGCCTAGAGAATGATGAGAAAAAGGTGTGAAGCTTATTTAACTTATGTAATAGACACCAGAAAGGGAGCTCCAGTTCTTAAGGATATCCATGTCGTTAATGAATTCCCATATGTGTTTCCTGATGATTTACCAGGACTACCACCAGAGAGGGAGGTTGAATTTGCTATTGATCTTATTCCAGGTACTATGCATATATCAATGACGTCATATAAAATGGCACCATGAGAAATGAAAGAACTCAAGGCATAATTGCAAGAACTTCTTAATAAAGGTTTCATTAGACCGAGTATGTTCCCATAGGGTGTGCAAGTATTGTTTGTGAGAAAGAAGGATGGATCTTTGAGACTATGCATTGATTATAGATAGTTGAATAAAGTGACCGTTAAAAACAAGTATCCACTACCACGGATTGGTGATCTCTTCGACCAACTTAAGGGTGTAGGAGTATTTTCCAAGATAGACCTAAGATTGGGTTACCATCAATTAAGAGTGAAGGCAGATGATATAGCTAAGATAGCTTTTAGAACTAGATATGGTCATTATGAATTTTTGGTTATGCCATTTGGGTTGACCAATGCTCCTGCAACATTTATGGATCTTATGAACAAGATCTTCAGGCCATATTTGGATCAATTTGTTGTTATCTTTATTGATGATATTTTGGTATATTCCAAGAATTTAGAAGAGCATGAGAAGCATTTAAGAATAGTATTGCAGACCCTCAGAGATCATAAGCTCTAATCCAAACTATCAAAATATGAGTTTTGGTTGAAGGAGGTGACATTTCTAGGACACATTGTATCAATAGAAGGCATTAGGGTTGATCCTAGTAAAATTGAAGCAATTATAAATTGGAAGCTCCCACAAAGTGTGATCGAGGTCAGAAGTTTTTTGGGTTTACCTGGATATTATCGAAGGTTTGTTAAGGGTTTTTCAATGATTGCATCACCTTTGACCATACTTTTGAGAAAATGATGTTAAATTTGAATGGAATAGATGAATGCCAAGCCAACTTTGACAAGCTTAAGAGTATGCTTACTAAGGCTCCTATTCTGACACAGCCTATCCCTAATAAGGAGTATGTTATTTATAGTGATGCTTCTCATAATGGATTGGGCTGTGTATTGATGAAAGATGGGAAGGTGGTTGCATATGCTTCTAAGCAGTTAAAGCTGCATGAGAAGAATTATCCTATACATAACCTAGAGCTGGCAGTAATAGTTTTTGCCCTAAAGATTTGGGGCCATTATCTATATGGCGAAAAATGCTTCATTTATTCATATCACAAGAGTCTAAAATATTTACCCACACAGAAAGAATTGAACTTGAGGCAGAGAAGATGGCTTGAATTAATAAAAGATTACAACTATGAAATTGACTATCATCTTGGCAAGGCTAATATGGTAGCAGATGCTTTAAGTAGAAAGACTGTAGCAGAGTTGCATGTTCAGCCTACTCTTACCCAGGAGATCAAGAATGCACAGAGACATGGTAGCAAGCTAGTTGAATTAGTTGAGTTGGTTTCTAAAGGGGAGAGACCTAAGTGCACTATTGAATCGGATGGCGGATTGTATTATCAAGGCAGGCTATGTGTTCCTACTATTAAGGATCTCAGACAAAAAATTTTAGTGAAGCCCATGGAAGCAAATATATTATGCACCTGAGGAGTAATAAGATGTATCAAGAGTTAAAGAGCCAATACTAGTGGACAGGTATGAAAAAGGATATTACAGAATACACCTCAAAGTGCTTGACTTGTCAACAGGTTAAAGCAGAACATAAAGTACCTTCAGGGTTGCTACATCCAATCCTAATACCATAATGGAAATAGGAGTAGATCACCATGGATTTTGTGACGAGATTGCTTTTAACATCGAAGAAGCATGACACTATATGGGTTATAGTGGATAGGCTTACAAAGTTTGCACATTTCTTGCCTATTAGGAAGGACTACCTATTAAATAGATTGGCAGAAATTTATGTGAATGAAATTGTATGTCTTCATGGAGTTCCTATTTCCATTATGTCTAATAAAGGTCTCTAGTTGACGTCTCAATTTTGGGGTAGTTTATAGTGAGCTCTGGGTACTAAGCTTAATTTCAGCATGACTTTTCATCCTTAGACAAATGGACAATCATAAAGGGTTATTCAAATTTTAAAAGACATGATGAGAAGTTGTGTTATTGAATTTGAAGGCAGCTGGAATAAATACCTTACTTTAATGGAATTCGCCTATAATAATAGTTATCAATCCAATATCCAGATGGCTCCATATGAAGCACTATATGGCAAAAAATGTCGAACATCTTTATGTTGGACAAAGCTAATAGGGCTAAGCCTAGTGAAAGAGATAGAAAAAAAAAGTGAGAATCATTCGAGAAAGACTTAAGGCAATGGCAGATAGACAGAAATCATACGCTGACCTTAACAGACGGGACATTGAATTTGTAGTAGGCGATAAAGTTTTTCTTAACTTTTCTCCCTGGAAGAAGATTTTGAGATATGGAAAGAAGGGCAAGCTAAGCCCAAGATTAATCAGACCTTATGAAATTTTAGAGAGAGTTGGACCTGTTGCATATAGACTTACTCTACCACCAGAACTGAGTCAGATACATAATGTTTTTCATGTTTTCATGCTAAAACGATACAGATCAGATCCTTCTCATATTATATCAGTGGAGACCATACAAGTGAGGCGGGATTTAATATATGAAGAAGAACCAGTCCAAATTTTAGCCAGAGAGACTAAGGAACTCAGGAATAAACGAGTACCATTATTAAAGGTACTATGGAGAAACCATGTAATAGAAGAAGCAACATGGGAAAGTAAAGAGATAATGAGAGCTCAATACCCCCACTTATTTAACGATGATATATCAGGTATATTTCGAGGACTAAACATATTAAAGGAGATAGAAATGTAACTCACTATTAAGGATTAGTTATAGTAAGTATGTGAACAATATATATAGAAAGCACATGAAAAGTGTTAGGAATAAAATTGAATTAATGACTAAATTAGAAATTAAAATAAATTGAATTAGAAATTAAAATAACTTTAATGGTTAATATAGTTAATTTGATTAAATCAAACTACGTGATTAAATTGCAATTTAGTAAAGACTAGTACGACTAGATATATGTAAAAATGTGGAAATAATAATAATAGATAAATAAGTTAAAAAAAACAATAAATAAATAAGGAAATAAAAGGATGAAAATATTAAATTAAAAAAAAAAGGGCAAACCCATAAAAAAAATTTGTAGACAGGATATATAGGGTGAGAGGCAGTGGTGGCCGGCCAATTGGCCTATAAAAAGCTTTAGGTTATATATTTTTCTATCACCTTTACTCCACTCTTCTTCCTCTTTCAATATCAGCCTCAATTTTTCCATCCCTTCACTCAAAATTTACAGTAAAATCACTCCAAAATAATTTGTTCTTGGTAAGTTATCTTCTCTCCATTATTATTGTGTTGTTTAGAGTTATTAGAGTTATATTAAGGCAGTAGGTTGTGTCCCAATTTTGATGCTCATAGAGACTGATTTTTGAGAATTATTAAACATAAAACTTGTATATTTATGTCTTAGATTTATGGTTATATCAATAAGTTTACAAGATTTGGTGGGTGAATTTCACCCATGGTCCTCCAATTATATAACTCATAACAACTCGGTACCTGAAAGATTATTTGTAATACAAAGGTACCTCAATTTCTAACTTGTAACAAGTTGGTACCTGAAAGATTATTTGTAACACAAAGGTACCCCAATTATGTAAATTGTAACAATTCAGTACTTTAAAAATTATTTGTAACACAAAAGTACTTCAACTTTTATTTTGTAACTAAATAGTACTTATGTCTTCAACTATTAAGCATTGTATTTAGAACAAACGTTTTTTGGAAAAAAAATTATATTTTTAACTTTTTTGAGTTTTGAAAACTACTTTTGGTAAATATAGATAAATAGATATTTTTTCCAAAAATATATTTGCAAAAAAAATAATTCATAAAAATTAAAAAAAATTAGTCAATTAAATTAAAAAAATTCAAAACCTGATTTTGTAACACTTAATAGCACTCTCAAACACCCCTTAGTCTCTTTAACAGAAGTATAACATGAAATGTCCAAATAAATTTTAATAAAAATAAAATTAGTTGTAATACACAGTCAGTAAAATTGAAATTTATCTAATGTGAATATTATATTTAATTTTATATTTATTAAAATTCATTCGATATGGATATTTTGTCACACTTATGTTAGGGAGACTAACATTCAAATACGGAAATACTATATAGTTACAAAATAAAAGTTGAAGTACTTTTGTATTACAAAATAAAATTGAGGTGCTTTTGTGTTACAAATGATCTTTCAGGTACCGAGTTATTACGAGTTAGATAATTGAGGTACTTTTGTGTTACAAATAATCTTTCAGGTACCGAATTGTTACGAGTTATATAATTGGAAGACCGTAGGTGAAATTCACCTGGATTTGGTCTATAGAAAGAGATATATATAATTGAATTAGACCGGTTCCTAGAAGAGTATCAATAGGATACCCTACTATGTTTGCTTAGTTTGATCATTTTAAAGGTAGAATTCATGGAATCTCAAAACATAAAAATTGCAGCTATATGTATTTTCTAGTTTTATACCAAAATTCGTTTAAATCTTTCTTGTGTAGGCTGAGTTATTGTGAAAAAAATCATAACTATTCCTTAGTTGAGCTGCTTCTCTGTACCTGTGCAACTCTAGCTAATTCGTATTCATTTTTGAGCTATTTATAGACCTAATTAATTAAAGTGAAAAATATAAAAATTTTGTCCCTATGTCTTAGCTAAATTATATGGAAACAATACCTTAAAATATTGTGTATTTTGTGAGTTATGGTTATAAAAAAGGACACTAGTTGGTTGTTATCTAATGTTAAGTCAGTTATATTATCACTATTAATTAAGAACTTTAGAGACTAACTTCCTAAAAGTGGTAAACATAAAAAATATTCTAAATTATCTTATTTGAGTACACAAAAATTTCATAATAATATAATATATACATTGAAAGATATGACGTTTTGAAAATAGTATATCAAAACTGCTTGAGAACAGAAGGCACAACAAACTTTGAAATTTCACCAAAATTTGTGTAATGGCTTAAAAATTATGAAATTATAGTATGTTATATATTAATTTAATTAAAAATAAGAATCACATAAATTGGACAAGTTTAGTAGAAGTTATGGAGTCAATAATCCTTTAGGGTTATATTACCACCTATAAGAAATTTTAGTTATTTATTTACACCAAATTAAGAATAAGTATTTTAAATAGTATATTAATCAATTATATGTTCAAATTAGGCCATCAACAAGAAGAAGAACAATAGAAGTGAATAAGCTTCAAAATTTGGATTTTGGATTTTGGAAAAGCAGTATTGAAATGCGTACATATGTTTCACCCTTATTGCTTGATTGTGTGTGACATAAATTCATATGTTAAAATGATAAAATTATATATATTTTGGCATACTTGACATTAAAAGAAATATTGTTAATTGTGGTCATAAAAATCAATATTAATTGGCTTTGATGTTATGAAAAAAAATAATAATAATAATTTAAAGTATGTTAATTTTCTTTAATTGGTAAAATATGATGAGATATTATCTTATTATATGATTTTGAAATAAATTGAGAATATGTAATTATGTTAATAGAAAATGAGCATCGATTATGACAAATAAAGATATAATAAAAAATAAATAATTAATAATTTTAATTTTTCATTTCTCTACCTGAAGACTAGCTTAAGATAGATGGTGCATCATTCAGGGGAATTACGATACCGATATTGATGTGATTTAAGGACATGGTGGTTTTATCTCTGCAAGCGCCTCTGATCCTATTATATACAAACGATGTTATACTCAGTCAATTGGCTTAAGCTCCGCGAGCGCTCTTGACTGAGATTATGATGAGTAGGGTGGCTTAAGATCTATGAGCACCCCTACTTAAAATCTTATATCCGGACAGTCCGGGAACGAGACTTAAACTATCCAAGTTATTAGTTAATAAATAATAAAAAGAAATATGATAATTAATTGAATGACTTAAGCGATAAAGTTTGAGATAATTAAATAATTTAATTGGAATTTAATTATATGAAATTGAATGTTATAAATTGCGTGTATGTAATTTAGAAGAATAAAATTAATAAGTAGAATATGTGCATGTTATTATAATTACATGATAATTTTGTAAATTGATGTATTTAATACTTTTATATTTTACACATATATAAAATTTAAAGGTGACATAATTTATTTAAGCTATGCATTTGTGTAACTGCATGGAAAAACTATAATACTTAGTATGAGTTTCTCTCATGCAGGAATTGGAACCGTAGATAGTTGATAGTGAAGTTGAATAAGAAGAAATCCAAGTCTATATCAGAAGAGACACAAAAGATTCAACCAGAGAGTCGGTTACTTATTACTTCTCTGTTTGATTTTTTTTATTATGCCTATGGATAAATGACTTGTTCAGTATTTGTATTGAAAATAAATCTAATAGTTGAAAATATTTAGTATGTGAATGCAACTATAATGAATTAATATATTTATAAATATGTTAGTTGTTATTATGGATAAAAAATAAAATATACGCCAGACCCATTATATAAAAAGAGGTAATTAAATTATTAACTAAAAATGAAATAAATTTAGACAAATTTATTTAATCAGTTAAGTAATGCGATATTTCACTTATATGATGGAATTATTCCTATTATATTGGTGGGTGTCATATTTCAAGTAAGGAACTTACCTCTATTAAGCCATTCCTTTCAAGCATTTTAAGTGCCTTTATTGAACTTGTGCATCTACCTATTGTCAACTATTAGTATAGGCATTGAGCCTAGCTTACAATTAATTGGGTTAATGGCCTCACAAGCATACACACATAATTATCATTATTAAATTTCTATTGACACAGGTGAATTTAAGTTCTATAAATTGTTTATTACATTTTAAGTGCCTTATTAACAGTAATTATTGTGCCTACAATACTTGGTCATATCCTATCATTCATTTAATATCTACGTATCATTCAAGTTCAAGGGTCATTACTTATATAATTCCCATATAACCCTATTCTCATTAACAATGTATAACTTATTCTTCTTTCAATGATCTCAATCAATATTGTTCATTAATTAATGTTACCTAACCCGCCATTAAGCCCTTAGGCAATCTAGTTCACTACCCATTAATCATAATTACGGTATATTATACCCACACCATCATTAATTTATCTATAAATAGGATCACAATCATATGTTTACTTATTATAGATTTTGGATGCTTTAGCATACTAAAACCACGTTATTTTATTAACTTTAGCTTTAGTTTTCTTCCTCCATATATCTTTCATAGCTCGTAAGCAATTTTAACCTTTTACATATTTCCATTTCCATCTTATTGTCTAATTATTTCTAATTAATATGCCACTATCACACTTTCATGTCATTCAACATGTTAAAGATGAAAATATGTACTTACCTCCTATGGAGCCAACTCAAAACCTAAGCTTTAAGCTTGTTTAGCCTCTTTGGTGGGTGATTCCACCCTCCAAAGGCATCTCCTATATAAAATTACAACTATTTCTCATTAACTCAAACCATATATCAATATCCATGGCTACATAAAGCCATATACTCTTAACACTAACTTGAAGATCATCAAGCTAGATTCTTTCTTACTTAAACTCATCTAAAAACATATAAATCAACTTAATCTAGCTTCAAGGATAGTTTTCCCTAAAGAAAACTCAAGGTTCCATATCGAACTTACCTATTTACAAATGGGTTCCTACCCATTTTGAGTTCAAGATATTAAACTACTATAAACTTGTTAAAAGTGTTATCAGTAGTGTGTAAGCCCTAGTGCATTCACAACTTTTTATATATTAATTATTATACCACAATGGACACATGTATATTTCACATTCATAATAAATAAATATTCAAGTTGTTGATTATATTATGAATGCAGTAGTTAATTATACTATGAAATATACGG
>CATIWF010044854.1:0-12415 GCA_949630135.1 Balakata baccata
TCAAGGATATCTTGGATACTGATTTTGTGCTTTGACTCCATTCCTTGTTGCCTCATAGAGGTCGCTCATAGGGTGGTGATTGGGTATAGCTTGAGGTATTCAAAGGTAATTAGGTAGCCAATAGAGGATTCACTACTCTTGATAGAGGGAGTGTATACCCACGGCCTCTTGTTGGGATCATTACTCGAGAATTTCTGGCCATAGTGGAAACGTCCTAAAGATGGTCTTCAGTGATATATCTAATAGAGTAATGAGCCTCAAGGACAATATCTAACATCACTAGGGCTAGGTGTGATATAGTCAGTCTAGCGGGAGCTGACGCATAGTCCAAGCTCGGAATCGAGTGGGGTATAAAATGCTAAAAGGACGAATTGCACATATGGTTGTCTATGGAAAGGTTTGTAGTCAAACCACTGAATTTTCGATCAATTGGGGGTCATGATGTGTTGCTAGATACAACTCATGAGTTGCTCGAATTAATTATTAATTTGGGTGGCTAACATAATCGGGAACCTAATGGGTCACATGCATTGGAAGTGTGAAAAATGAGTAAAATGGTCTTGGATGGGATCCAAAAATATGAGAGAATTATTTTAGGGTTGGATTGTGATGAGAACACATGAAACAAATTTGGAAAAATTACTCAGGGGAGTCACAGGCCCGTGCTAGCCATTGGCCCGCCACAAGCCCGTGGTAGGCAAGTGCCTACATGCTAGGCAAGCCCAGCACGCAAGCAACATGCATTTTGGCCAATTTGCATAAAATGCCAAATTGACCGGTGTTTAGAAATACCTATAGATAGAATTTTTCATCACAAAAAACTTATGAGCCACCATAGAAAATTAATAGTTAATTTTCTTAGAAATTCTCTCAAAGAACATACATTATATTAGCACATTGTGTGTGTTCAAACCATCACCCTTGTGGTTTCTTTTTTCCATTTCCGTGAGGATTATCATTAGAGATAATCCAAAATTGGATTTTTGTAGTTTAGTACAACCCAACAAGAAGGAATTTTGAAGAATTGGTTCAAGAAATTAAAATGTATAATTTCTAACTATTTTTAATTGAATTAGTTTTAATGGCACAAGTAGGATCCTTTGATTTGGATTTTAAAAAATTTTATTTTCCACTACGTTTTAATAATGTGATTCATTCTCAAACCTCAACATTGGTATCAGATCCCCTTTGTGTCCATTGAAATTAATTTTAATTGAAAGTGAAATTCGGTTGCACGGTTTTAGCATTTTTGGTTCTATTGGTTTGAAAATTAAAATTAATTTGTAAAATTTGTTTTAATTATTTTTCTTTCTATAATCTAATCATTGGATGATCAAAGATGATTATTTTGAATGAAAAATGGTTTGAAAGTGATTCAAATAATTAATTTTGAATTTCTTACAATATTGCTGAAAATTGCATTGTTGATGAACATGTGATGTTGTTTGGATTTTTTTGATAGAGCTGTTAATAATTTTTGAAATTTGATTATGGAAAAATAATTTAGATATATTAAGAATATGTTTAAGGCTCTAGAAGGGTCTAATAATTAATTAAAATTCGTTTTAATTAATTTTACAAACAAATATCGAGACAATATTGTTTTAATGTAACCGGCAGGACTGTTTTGTTTGATCTTTTTGTACGTCTTCATTTTGCTTCCAACACCTTAAAATAATTTTTATATAATATCTTATATGTTATTTTGATGTTAAATTCATTCCAAAATTATTTTTCTCAAATTTAAATTTCCAAATCAATTCTACATTGTAAATGAGTCGTTTTAAGTGTCTAGTGTGTTGGTTTGTTTGTCTTGATGATTTTGTCTTGTTCCAAAATTATTTTGATAGACTTGAGCTGACCTAAAGATGCTTAAAATAATGATATAAGGTTCTATAAATTTTGAAAATTTTTAGAAATTAACTTTGAATTAATTTAAGGTGAGCAAATTAATATCTAGTATGATGAGAATATGATATGTATGTTAGAATTAAATTGTTTAATTTTTATATCATCATAACCTAATTTTAAGGTGGATTAATTTTGAATTAATTTCTGGAAATATGGAATTTAATTAATTTGATTAAATATTTATTTCCATATTAAAATGATATGCAAAATTGAACTAACCGAAACAATATAAGTAGGCAATTTCAGTTCATGTGTTGAAACCGATATTCAAATTTAGAATCCAAAATTGTTACTACCTTATTTATTTTTATTTTATGCATCAGAGAATGCATGCTAGGGGTGTATGAAAAGGTATGATGGATGATTATGGGTTAGGCCCAATGTGATTGAGCATGCATGATTAATTGTATTTTATGGTTAATAGGGCCTGTGTGTCACTATCTTCTTTTCTTTCTTATGTATTTCTTTCTTATGTATTTCTTCATGTGTTGAAACCGATATTCAAAGTTAGAATCCAAAATTGTTACTACCTTATTTATTTTTATTTTATGCATTAGAGAATGCATGCTAGGGGTGTATGAAAAGGTATGATGGATGATTATGGGTTAGGCCCAATGTGATTGAGCATGCATGATTAATTGTATTTTATGGTTAATAGGGCCTGCGTGTCACTATCTTCTTTTCTTTCTTATGTATTTCTTTTCTTTCTTATGTATTTCTTTTCTCATCTCCTTCTCCTCAAATGTAAATTGAGATTTTTCTATTTTGAAATATGTAATTAGATTATATAGGATTAGGATAGAATGGATATGTAAAGGAGTAAGAAGCAAAAGAGATGGTGCCATAAGCAAAAAGACTTAGAAATAGGAATTTAATTTTTATTTTTGGGTTGTAATTCATGCATAAACCTAGATGAGACCTAGTCAATCTCTATTTGGCTCAAGAGATTGACATTAACATGTCCATAATCATGTCATATAGTTAGTGTAATTATCTTTATATATCTATGGGATGAATGTGTAATATATAAAAGCATGCAATATAACATGATGAGACAAAATTAACAAAATCTCTCGCTAAATAAACAATTATATTCCTATTGAAGTATATGGAAGATATATTATTAATAGAAAACAATATCTCATTTTAAGTTAGTCAATTTGTTACTCTAAAATATTTATCCAAGAAAGATTTTAAAAGTAAACCTACTAGAAGGGGATTAAGATCTATAGAAAAGATCTAAAAGGTTACTTAGTCTTTCTTAATCTACATTGCTAAGACACTAAAGTAGTTAGCATGAAATGGCCCATGAGGTATTCTTATGATCGATAGGATTTACTCTCTCTATGCCTTTATGTCTAAAGGAATAAGATAAATAGACGAGCATGAGTGACGCTCCATAAGGTTTGGCTATTGGAAACACTTTGTGTTATGCTATGTACTAGGCCCAATGGATATCAAGCTATGAGTGGATATTAATATAATCCCATTGTAAGGGTTTGAACATATATCTCATACACAAAATAGCAACAGAAACAAAAAAATCAAAACTCGAATCATAGGATTCTACTTGTGCCATTAAAACTAATTTAACAAAATCAAAGTTGGAAATTATACCTTTAATTTCTTAAACCAATTCTTCAAATTTCCTTCTTGTTGGGTTGTAGCAAACCACAACAATCCAATCTTGGATTGTCTCTAATGATAATGCATGCGGAAACGGAAGAAAGAAACCACAAGGGTAATGGTTTGAACACACACAATGTGCTAGCATTGTATATGTTCTTTGAGAGAAATTCTAAGAAAATTAAATATTAATTTTCTATGGTGGCTCATCAGTTTTTCTAATGAAAAATAGTATTTATAGGTGTTTCGAAATAGGATAGGGTTGGAAAAATTACGAAAATAGGTTAGGGGGGAATTTGGTAATTTTTGGATTTTTTTCTTGTGATCCTATCAGAATTCGACCCTAAATAATTCTCTCATATTTTTGGATCATATCCAAGATCATTTTACTCATTATTCACACCTCTAATGTGTGTGACCCATTAGGTTCCCAGTTATATTAGTCACTCGAATTAACAATTAATTCAAGTAAGTCATAAGCAGTATCTAGCAACACATCATGACCCCCAATTGACCGAAAAGTTAATGGTTTGAATATAAACCTTTCCATAGACAACAATATGTACAATTCATCCTTTCACCATCCTATACCACACTCAGTTCAGAGCATAAGCTATGTGTCAGCTTCCACTAGACTGAGTAGGTCACACTTAGCCCTTGGGACTCATTACTCTATTAGATATGTCACTGAAGACCATCTTCAAGACATTTCCACTCTAGCTAGAGATTCCCGAGTAATGATCTCGATAAGAGGCTGTAAGTATACTCTCACTCTATCAGGAGCAGTGATCTATTGGCTACCCAATTACCTTTGAATACCTCAAGCTATACCCAATCACCACCCTATGAGCAACCTCTATAAGGTAATAAGGAATGAAGTCAAAGCACATAATCAATATCCAAGATATCCTTCAGTACCTCAAGTCTAAGGATACTTACACCATTGCTATGATAAGACTATCATTGACATTTGAATAGATAATCCATATGATTGTCTCATAGCAAGTCATCCAATGTACTTGACTATTCATAGCAAGCATCCACATGTCAACTTTGAATATCTTATGCTCACAATTTATAAGATCTACTGCTTGATCAAATCAAGGAGTATGACATGTGCTAGTCTATCCGGATCAATAATGTCCCGTCTTGATGATCCTATGACTAGGGATAATTTAAATACTAATATAATTACACATGATAGGAATCTTATTATCATGATTTCCATTATGCTATTTTTCATATCATGGACTTTCATTAATTGATTTAAGATCCAATCAATACATAATATAAATGAACATCAATTAAATGAAAAATGCCTCTTTATTCATTCAAAATGAGTTTGTACAATAAGTGCTAAAGGTGATTGCCTTTAGAGCATTTCTCTAAGATATCTACCTCAATGCCTCAACTCTTTTTCCATTTGAGAGTAAGGTTACTCTCAATGAATCTCTCAAGCACACGTGTCAAGTTATTCAAGCATGCATCACAGGAAGTACCAAACATAGAAAAATCATCCATAAATACCTCAATATACTCCTCAAGCATGTAAAAAAAGATGGAAAACATGCAACTTTGAAATGTTGTAGGGGCATTGCATAATCCAAATGGCATTCTTCGGAAGGCAAATATGGCAAATGGATAAGTGAAGGTTGTTTTCTCTTGGTCATCTAGAGTGATTAGGACTTGATAATAACCTTAAAAACTATTAAGAAAACAATAGTAAGCATGCCTAGATAGTTTTTCCAAAATTTGATCAACAAATGAGAATGGAAAATGGTCTTTTTTGGTTGCTAAATTTAGCTTCCTATAGTCTATACATATTCTCCATCCTATGGTGGTCCTAGTAGGCACTAATTCCGTTTTTTCATTCTTTACCACAACGATTACTAACTTTTTTGGGACTACATAGACCAAACTCACCCACTTACTGTCTAAAATAGGGTATATGATCCCTTCATCTAATAGTTTTTTAACCTCCTTTTTAACTACTTCTTGCATATTAGGGTTGAGCCTCCATTGGGTATCTCTAACCGCCTTAGCACTACCCTCTAATATGATTTTATACATACACATGGTAGGACTAATGCGTTTTATATCAGATATCCCCCACCCAATGGCTCTTCTTAGTCTTCTCAACTCCCTCATCACTAATTGCTCGTTGCTAGGGGATAAGTCTAATGCTATATTAACCGGGTACATATTTCCTTCTTCTAGAAAAGCATATTTAAGCATGGATGAAATTTCTCTCAAATCTAACTTAGGGATTCAAATGTGCTCTCCCTCTCATTAGGAATAAGAGGTGTCTCATCCTTATCAGGTTCCTCATTTACTTCATTTAGACTCAGAGCTACTCTTGATTCTATTTTAGTATCTTGCTAATAAAAATCATAAATAAGTGATTCCAAGCAGTCAATATAAGAACATTCATCAAGAGGAGTAGTGGATGGTCAGGATAAAGAATCAATGTTAACCTTAGGGTGATTGCTCTCCATTTTTATCTTGACAATCAAATTAAATATCACTAACTTCTTCATTTAGTATTGTTTTGATAGTGTTCAAAGTTTCAGCACATTTGGTTGTGAATTTCTCATTGAACAAGTCAATTATTTCCTAGAGATGTGTAACTCCCTACCGGGACACTGATCTCCCGATCGAGACATGATTACAGACTGGGAAATCCATGTCTAGACGGGGAAAGACTGCCTTATGATCTTCCAAAATTCCAAAAGCAAAAATAGATCAGGACAGCTATAGTCCCGATCGGGAAAATCAATTTATAGGCCAGGAAATGTGATGATTCGATCGAGAAAATCAAATAGATATAACTGTTGAAGAGGAGACTCCACCAAAGTATGTCACATCATCTGGAAGTCAAAATGACCAAAGTCAAACTAACTGATGTCCCGACCTGGAAGCATTTGAAGCCAGCAGACACAAGACCTGACTATGGCATCATTGGTCAAGTCTCGACCGGGATATAAGGAGTCCCGATCAGGAAAATCATATAAGAACTAGCCACTGGAGCATTCAGCAAACCAGAAGATATCACGTGCCAAAATAGGTCATTTCCCAACTAGGAAACCCATGTTCCCGACTGGGAACCCCTTTCTGCATATAGCATTTAATACATATGTAAGAGAACGTTAGAAAGAGTAATAGCACCACTTTATAACAGATAATTGGTGGATAATTAGTATAAATACCCTACCAAAAGGCCATTTAAAATATCCAATTACTTTCTAAGTGCCAAAACTTTTACAATTTATTTTCTCAATCTTTCTTTAATTAACTGTTTTGTAAGGGTTTAAGTGTTAGCCTTAAAACACTTAGGTTATCTTGTAATTGGGTAATATGAGCCAAATTACAAGGAATTGGTTATTGTGTAAGCCATCAAAATACAAGGAAAATTTGGGTTGAGTGTTAGTTTTGGTAAAATACCTAGCTGGGAGTGGCCTAGCTAAAATTCCTTTTGTAATTTAAGTGATTAGATTAGTAAATACCTAATTGCAATTGGGGAGAGGAGTAAGGTTAGTTAACATCTAAACCTCTATAAAATTCGTGTCTCCATCTCTTCTATCTTTATCTTCCCTGTGTGTGCAAAATTTTTATTTTCCCACTAATTCATCCCCTCCCCCCTCTTGGTGATTGTTTGGACAACAATTAAATACCTTAAACTCTACAATCTCCTCTAACACTGTCATCAAGAGTTTATCATTATCTACATCAATAATTTTTCTGGTAGTTACCATGAATGTCTACCAAGATGAATGGTTTGCTCCTTTTCTTTATTGGGGGAGTTTTCCATATTGAGAACAACAAAATTAGCTGGTATTATCAACTTACTAATTTGGACTAAAAGATCCTCTACTATACCTTAAGGGTATTTGACAGACCTATTAGCCAATTGAAAGCACATGGTGGTTAGCTTCAGTTTTCCCAAGCCTAGTTGTGCATAGATTGAATATGGCATGAGGTTGGCTTTTAGATTAAGCATTGCACGTGCCACCATCTTATTCCCTATGGTAATATCAATGGTGAAGCTCCCAAGATCCTTTATTTTCTGAGGTAATTAGTGCTAAAGTACGACACTTCCTATCTCTGACACCATTACCTTCTCATTACTCATATAACTTATTTTTGTTAAAGCTAGTTCTTTAAAAAACTTGGCATAAGAGGGCATGTTCCTGATCACATCCGATAATTGTAAGTTAATATCAACCTTTGAGAACATTTTAAATATTTCAAAAAATTCTTTATCTTTCTTGTTCTTCTTTAGGTGGCTAGGAAATGGAATTGGAGGTTTGTATAGCTCCTTAGCCTTGTGAAATTCAGGTCCCGAGAAGGGGCCTTTCTCTTTATCCTCTTTGACCTCCTTCTTCACCTTTTGCCTAACTTTCTGTATCCTATCACCTTGTTGTTTTCCTTTCTCCTCTCTATCCATTTTATCTCATGAAAAAGAAAAATCACAATTTTCATTAGTTGCTCTGGTTGACTAGGTAGCTTTCCTTTCAACTTCAATTATTTGCTCAACTTGAATCTCCAACCTTTTCAAAGAAGCCTCTATGGAGTCCACACTTTTTCTATTCTATCAGTCTTATCATGGGTGGCTACTATGAAGCTCTATAATGTCTCATCCAATGAAGGTTTCCTTGGTATGTTTGAAGGTCTAGCTTAGTTAGAAGTAGGGTAAACGAGTTGATTACTAAGATTATGGTATTAAGTATTCAGATTTCTTTGTTGATGAGGTTGCTGGTCATTAGTTCACCAAGAGAAATTAGGGTGATTTCTCCAGCCCAGATTGTAAGTATTGGAATATGGGTTGTTCATTTGTCTTCGCTGAAAGGAGTTCATCACATTGGCCTGCTCGAATTCAGTACTTGCAGAAACATCACAAGTATGATAAATGTTAGCCTTATGACCATACGCTTGACATATACCACATACCTCGTCTGTAGGTGCATTTCTATTATTGACCAATACTTAATTCTGCTATCTGTGAAGTCAATTCGTTGCAACTTGAAATTTCACTAACATATGCCTTTCTTCCTCTAACACTGTTTTACTAAGAATTTGCACCAAGCATTTCATAGATATTATATAGCTCGTCAGCTGTCCTCTTTCTCATTGTAGCTCCAATTGTATTATCTACCATGCAATGATATTGTTGAGACAGCCTATCATAAAATGCTTGAGTTGCTTCAGGCAATGGAAGTCCATGATGGGGACATTGCAGTAATATCATCTTGAATTTATCCCAAGCTTTGTAAAAGGTCTCTAAATCCTTCTAGTAGAAATTTTGTATTTATGTTCTAAGCTCTCATGTTTTCTAATATGAGTAGAACTTACTTATGAATTTGTGGTATACCTCATTCTAGTAATTAAAAGAGTTAGAAGGTAATGTCATCAGCCATGCTTTTGCTCTATCCTTTAAAGTGTATGGAAAGCTTTGTATTCTAAGCTAGTCCTCCTTAAGAGAGTTCAAAAGAAAAGTGCTCACTGTGATTTAAAACTCCTTTATAATAGGTAGTCCATAGAAAGATAGCAGTATATTCAAATATATGCTTGTTAATTTGTAACTCCTTGATGCCTTTCCTATCATTATACAAGAAGCAGTGTTGCAAATGATTGGTCAGGTTAAATCCTTCATGGCAATTTGCCTCTGTGCAATAGCCGTTGTTGGTGGCGATGGTGGTGGATCTCACTTTCCAGCTGGATTAGCCATTACTTTAGGTATGTGATCAACATCTGCTTCAAATACTAATCCTTATTGTATTGTTAGTTCTTATTTCTCTTTTATTGGTAATTCTTATGTTTTTTGAGCTATGGATCATAGTTCGTATCAACCTTGAGTAGATGATTCAGTTGACTTTGCCTTTTTGTTAATGCCTAGCATAAAACTGAAGTCAAACTCTAAAGAGAAATAAAAATGCAAGACTAAAATAAATGACTAAACTAAAATCCAAAGCCTAATATAAATGCTAATACGTTGACAATTAAGATAATTAACGAATTTAATAAACCGTCCCTTAGAAATGGTGTTGGGTTTTAAGCGTATATCATATATATATTATGCAGCGGAAAATAAAATTTTCAAAACCCAAATCAAAAGATTTTACATGTGTCAATTAAAACTAATTTAACCAATGAAAATTCAGAATTTATACCTTTATAATTTCTTGATTTTTCTTCAACTTCTCACCTTGTTGGGTTGTAGTAAACCATAACAATCCAATCTTGGATTGTTTCTAACAATATCCACTCGAAGATAAGAGGATAAAACTACTAGGGAGATGGCTTGAACATGCCTCAAAGTGCTAGCAATGGTGTATGTTCATATGAGAAGAAAATTAAACTCTTTAATTTTCTTGTTGTCTCCAAAAAATTTTCTTCTCCAAAAATTTTTTCCTTGTCTATTTTCTGTCTTTTAGGGTCTTTTAGATCCAAAAGAAAATCAGAAAAGTAGATCCAAATTGAGAAGAGGAGAAAATGAAGAGGCGTGAATAGTGTCATGGCCATTTATAGTGTGATTGGGGTAATTGGCGTGCTGCTGCGCGCTAGCCCGCCAACAAGCCCAGCAGGCCTGCCAGGCCAGCGGGCCCGCATGGGCCCGTCAACCCCCCGAGAGATTTTTTCCCGCGATCTTATCGCGAACCGACTTAAAATAATTTTCTCATATTTTGGATCTCATCCTAAGCCATTTTGCTCATTCTTTACATCTCCAAAGCGTGTGACCCATTAGGTTTCCACTTATGTTGGCCACTTAAATTATCAAATAATTTAAGCAAATCATGAGCGGTATCTAGCAATACATCATGATCCCAATTGACCGCAAAGTCAGTAGTTTGACTACGAACCTTTCCATAGACAATAATATGTACAACTCATCCTTTCACCATTCTATACCCCACTCGGTTCAGAGCATGGACTATGTGTCAGCTCCCACTAGACTGACTATGTCACACCTAGCCCAAGTGATTTTAGATCTTGTTACTGAGAATCATTACTCAATTAGTCATGTCACTGAAGACCATCTTCATGACAGTTCCACTCTGGCCAGAGATTCCCGAGTAATGATCCCAACAAGAGGCCGTGGGTATACTCTCCCTCTATCAGGAGCGGTGAATCCTCTATTGGCTACCCAATTACCTTTGAATACCTCAAGCTACACCCAATCACCACCCTATGAGCGACCTCTATGAGGCAATAAGGAATGGAGTCAAAGCACAAAATTAGTATTCAAGATATCCTTGAGTACCTCAAGTTTAAGGATACATGCACCATTGCTATGATGAGACTGTCATTGACATTTGAATAGATAATCCATATGATTGTCTCATAGTGGGTCATCTAATGTACTTGACTACTCTTAGCAAGCATCCACATGTTAACTTTGAACATCTCATGCTCATAGCTTATGAGATCTACTGCTTCATTCAATCAAGGAGTATAACATGTGCTACTCTATCCGGATCAACAATGTCCCATCTTGTTGATCCTATGACTAGGGATAATTTAGATACTAACATAATTACACATGAAAGGAATCTCATTATCATGATCCCATCATGATTTCCTTCATGTTATGTTTCATATCATGGACTTTTATTAATCAGTTTAAGATCTATATCAATTCATATACAAATGAATACTAATATAGTGAAAGAATGCCTTTGTGAATGTGTACACTAAGTGCTTGAGGCGATTGCCTTTTGGGCACATCTCTAACATGAGATACATGTTCAAAACCTAATATTGGTATTAGAGCCCTTTTGTGTTCATTAAAATTAATTTTAATTACAGCTGCAATTGGATTGCAAGGTTTTGGCATTTTTGGTTCTATTGGTTTGAAAAATTAAATTTAATTATTAAAATTTGTTTTAAATATTTTTCTTTTAATAATCTGATCATAGATGATTATTTTGAATGAAAAATGGTTTGAATGTCATTCAAATAATTAATTTTGAATTTATTACAATATTGTTAAAAATTGCATTGTTGATAAACATGTGATGTTATTTGGTTTAATCATGGGGGGTGGATCATTTTTTTTTCTATAATTTGATTATAGAAAATTTATTTAGATGTATTGAGAATGTGTTTAAATCTTTGGAAGTGTCCAATAATTAATTAAGAAAGTTTTTAATTAATTTTTCAAATAAACACCAAAATGGGTATATTTTAGTGCACCTGGTAAGGCTGTTTTGTTTGAATTTTTTTTGTATGCGTATATTTCGGTTTCAGTACCTGAGAATATTTTTATGTGATATTCAATGTGTTATTTTGATGTTAAATGCATGCTAAAATTATTTTGCTCGAATTTAGGTTTCCAAATTAATTCTAGATGATAAATGAGTCATTTTAGGTGTCTAGTGTATTTGATTTGTTTGTATTGATGATTTTAGCTTGTGCTAAAATTATTTTGATAGACTTAAGCTGACCTGAAGATGCTTAGAATGATGATATAAGGTTCTAGAAATTTTTAATACTCATTTTCTAACTTGAAAAGGTAGTTGCCACACTAGAGAACAAAAGGGTTTGTTCTCATACACCCGTTCATCTTTACTTCCTAGCATAAGGAATTGTGAAACACCTATAGCTTCCAAAGGTTTTCTTCTTCACATTCTTTGTATGGACATCCGTTAGAGATAAGCCAAGTAAGGATTACTCTAGTTTGCTACAACCCAGTAAGGTGATAAGAAGAACGAAAAGCTCTGAACTAAAGGTAATCTTCTTTAAAGCTTTATTTTGGTTAATCAATCATAGCTACATAGGGTGATTTCACGGGTTTGAGTTTAAATTTTTATTTTTTGCTCCATTAGATATATACGATGTCTGGTAAGAAACCCAACAAAACTTAGATTGACTCTCTCACATG